>JAWQUT010000362.1:718015-779463 GCA_033807755.1 Ellobium chinense | reverse complement strand
GGGGGGGGGGGGGGGGCGGGTTAGAAAGAAGCATTTCGTCTTAAATATTTCATAGATCTCCAGTATGACAATCAATGCTTCGTCTGCTATGTATCAGTATAGTCCCGCAAAACGTTTCCTCACTTCTGTTCGATCGTCACAGTTCTCCGCTCCCTCAAGCTCACTTTTGCTGGGACATGGGCTGTCTGGATTGTGTGCGCTTGCTTGAGTATGCGTATGAGTGTTATGTGTGTGTGTGTGTGTGTGTGTGTGTGTGTGTGTGTGTGTGTGTGTGTGTGTGTGTGTGTGTGTGTGTGTGTGTGTGTGTTTACTACAGGGTGGCTGTTAAGTTTATAAAAATGCCCGTTGAAAAATAACAACAAAAAAAACAACTAACCATTCGAATTTATTTTGTATTTTTTTTTAATCGACAATACCTCTTTCAAAGAGTTTAAAGCTACTTGTTTACGAAAGGGAAGAATCAACCAGGAAAGAAAACTGACTATAATACTGATTGCAAAAACAGCCTATTTACTTTAGCTCAAGCATTTTTTTTTTAAACTCCTGTGTGGCTGTTGAGTTTTTGAAGTGCCCGTTGGAAAAAAAGAAAATCTCTGGCCAATCAAACCAATACTGTATTATTGTGTCGACAATGTGTCTCCTCAAAAGTTCAAAGCCAATGAATTACGAAAGGAGAGAATTACCAGGAAAGAAACTAACAATATTACTGATTGCAAAAACAGCCTTCTTTTACTCGAAATTCATTCCAAAGCTTCTTCATTTAGGGATGCATATTATTTTGGGGCTTGTTATCTGTCCGAATAGGGCAGCCGTTAAACGGGACTATAAATGCCGTCTAAAGCCAACAAATCAGGCAGCCTTTTATAAATTTTTGGTTGCGGAGCCAAAGCCTTCTTGAGCCATTTAATAAAATTTTCTTCCCGAACTACAAAACGTTCCGTGTTGGTCAAGGTTAATCTGCAGGTCTGGTGCCACACTGTGCTCAAAATATAGATCTATACTGTATACAGAGTGGAGAGGAGGAGGGGGGGTCATTTATTTAGATATTTCACAATTTTAATTTAGATGAAAAGGAGTTAGGAATTTGACCTTCTTTTGCAGACCACAGGCTTGCGCATATGAAATCCGCTGAAGCCATTGGGAAATACTACCTGCAAAAAAAATTTTTTTTAAGAAATTCAGGACAGAATTTCACCACTTTTGCAGTGTAGTTTCATGTTAAATGATTATTTCTACACAGAGCGTCACTAGGCAGATTTTACACTCTGCTATTATTGATTCTGACATTCCATATTTTATGACCAATAATTTATAATTAGGCTCTGGCAACCTTAATGCCGATTCATGCCTAAAGAGTTCCGTTTCACTATAAACACGCTATCCAGCAAAGCCATGGTGCTCATGGTTTAGACTGAAATACTGTTCAGTACACCGGGCAGACTTTTCCATTTAAGATTTGCTCTCTCCCCTTCCATTTTCCGGAACCTTCGTCTATGAGTGCAGTGCATCACATCCAAAATAAGGGGATGGGGTTATATTTGTATGGCCAGATCCTACGTTATGGCAAGTAATATATGTATGAGTATATGAATGAGTAATCAACATCTATAGAAAGTTTTTGTGAAAGTAAGCTCTATCTGCTATATTAAATTGCTTACAGCTGTGGCCATGTGACGTTTGTCTCAAACTGAACATAAAGTTAGTCATATCTTTTGTGCAAAATTATCAATAGTAGAGTGTGCAATTAGTGCTTTCCACTTCACGTTCAGCAACTATCGGCGTAGGCAGCCATTCTGTCGTTAGTACTGGTTTAAAATATTCTGATATTTCAGGATGGTAAAATGCAATTTCAGTTGTCTCGTACATTCATAACCCACATTTCAATCTTTGAATGGCATTAGAAAAAAATAAAAGTTATTGATTTCAGCTTGACATCCTGGCCTTTTAAAAGCATTGTATAATATATAATAATAAAATGTCGGATGTTTCTCTTAACTTCGGATGGACGCAGGAACCATGCCAGCACCCGAACTAGAAAGAGGGAATCTTCAATACTGTATTAGCCTCAAGCAGTACCACCTTACAAAAAGGCTACAGAACAATTATCGGTGAAGGTCCACGACCGAAAAGACTGTGACAAAATGGTTCTTCGAGTATCACAATCTTTTAGACGGGCGTCTTGAAAGCAAATTCAACTTAGATTTGTCCAATGTATCGCTCTTCCTCGCTGTTTCCGCAGTAAGCTCTTGATTGATTACCCTATATTTCCATGACAGGAAATGATTTTAACAGATTTACCATCGTGTATACGCCTACGTTGTAGGCCTACGGTTTTTTTTCTTCTTCTCTCTGAACTTCGCGTTCAATCGGTCCAGTTTAGATCAGTTGCCAAACACTTACAACGTATACTGTGAACATGTTGTGAATTAAAAGGGAAAGGGCGAAAATAGAGAAAAGAAAAGGGAAATAAATACTGAAGGAGCCCTCAGTAGAGCTTACCTAATGCAACGGAATGTAATGATGAAAATGCCATATCTCTCAATGTTAGGAAATCCTCCTTAAGAATCCTTTTTTTTTAAAAATCTCTGTCAAAATTGTATGTTTTCTATTCCAGACCAGGCTCAAAGTTTCCACCAAGTTTTATTCAAAACATTTGAACTTTAATCCCATTTAACAATCAACAAACAAACTCGGATTACAATGTGACTTCTTTTTCGAAGTTAGTTCTCTCAATGTGATCGGAGGCCGTACTGCTAAAAGAATGTGGGACAAACATTATTCTTGTATCCTTTGACAGCAACGTCACTTGCTGAAAGCGTCATGGGGATAAGGACTCACAATTAATAATAATAGCCAAGTATCTAGGTATGTCTTATGTCTTATCATGCCATGATTGGACATTCATTCAAAACTCCAAAATCCTCATCCGAAATTACACAACTTTACAATACAAGTAATGCTGCTAGCTAACCAACAGAGCAACTAAGAACTTGGAATGAAGACATGACCGTCTTAACAGAGGTGAACTTTCGTTTTGTTATTATTATGGTTGTTGTTTTCTTGTTGTTGTTGTTGTTGCTGTTATTGTTGTTGTTGTTGTTGTTGTTGTTGCTACTGTTGTTTTGTAGTAAAAGTAGTAGTAGTAGTAGTAGTAATAGTAATAGTTGTTGTAGTTGTTGTTGTTGTTGATTTTGTTGTTGTTGTTGTTGTTTTGTGTTAGGCTTTAATGTCCATTTGCAGTACAGTTAGTGCTATATCAAAGCCGCGGCTTGGATCTCCTTCAGGCAGCTGACAAGTGAAAGTCCTTTAGCTTTAAACATCGTGAAAATTAGTTAAGGACAAACCTGACGCAAGCAGGATTTGAACCCGGAAGCTCTGTTACCAAAAGACAAATTCTCTACCTCTTGGCCACGTTGCCCGCTAACAGAGATAAACACTAAGGAAAAGAAAAGAAAAGAGAAACTAATGAAAACTGACAGTTTGAGCATTAACAATGTGATCTGTTACCATCGTAAGAATTACATTAACTTTGCATGTTGAATGCCACTAAAGATCCATTCAGTATCAATACACTGATCAAATTTTTTACGATGATAAAAGATCCCATCGTTAATGCGCAAGCTCTCAAATAATTACAACGCTGCACATATCTCTGTGCCGCCAGAAAGCGTAATAAGATGTATGAAATGAGGTTCCTCTATGACTGCCATCTCCACAAGGGTTGGATCAACATCCTTAAACTTAACAATAACCTGCTCTGTTTGTGCAGAGTTTCGATGCATGAAATATTGTATACAACTTCATTATCACGGGGGACATTTTTTCTCTTTAGCTTGGATTACTTTGTCCCGCAAAGCCTTCCTGATTCCCTGGTCTATATGTTCGGCAAATGGAAACACGAGATACCCACGCCATCAACAAAAACTGCAACGACGTCCAAAAAGCCTTTTGACATTAATTCTTCCTTTTCTGTCTAGCTTGTATCTCCTCTTAAATAAAATCAAACCAGACCGTGCATGTCTTAAGACAGGCATGACGAATCACTGACCTGTAACAAGCCCTTTAATGAGTCAAAGAGTTTTGAAACCAACTGCTGTGCGGATTTACGATAAGGGCAAAAAAAAACAAAAAAAAACTATCATAGCGTCAGCTGCAACATTGATAATGATATCTTCTCCAGTAAGCTTTTTTTGGCACGATTCGCTACACATGATAATGTGTTGATCGTGATATCTTCTCCTACATATTTTTGTTTGGATCGCTAGACATGACAATGTGTAAGGGTCATTGTTGAGAAAAATACCGCTCTCAGTTATCACGCATGCAAGGTCAGCAGGGCACTGCAAGCCACAACACCAACAATCATTATTTCCGTTTTCTACTTTCCTTTTATCAAAGGAAGATGATTGGCTGAAATGGTCTGTTCCATTGTCTTTTATTTGCTTTATGCATCTTTTATTTTCTGAAACGAGATTTGATGACGCAATCCCACTACTATTTACATTGACAGTTTGCTTAAAACGAAAATCAGATTCATTGGAGTTGACCGAGTAGAAAACAGTCTGTCTCCGGAATATAGGTCTAAAAGATTTTGTAAGTATACAAGCATAAATAGACTATATAAGTATATTCCCCAGCCCATAATAATACAGTATCATACAATGTATTAAACATTCTAAAGTAGGAGTGCATAAAATGTTGGTTGATGACTACTTTAAATTTTGTAACCGATTCCTTTATAGTGTTTGTGTGGCAAAACAGTAAAATGGTAGCCTGACGAAAATTTAGAACAAAATTGACCTTTCCGGAATAATTTTTTTAAAAAATGTCCATATTACTTAATTAGGCCAGGCGAGCCCCCAACATGGATGAACTAGGCTAGCTTCGCCCACTCTTACTTTATTTCGCAGCTCATTTTCCAGCCATAGCACAGATAAGTAATCTCAGTAATCCGCGCTTTTCAGCCTTGTCCTGGGCCCATAGAAAAAAATAAGATTGGTTGTCCCAGCTGGCTGACTCGGAAAGGTGAATTGAATTATCCTACGAAGGCCTAGTCTACACATTAAAAAAAACCCGCCCAAAAGAAAAAAAAATAGCCCGCCACTTTGAATATGGTTAAATTATGTAAGCTTATAGAGCTGTTTGTGCTTTTCGCGAACCATTAAAAAAAAAAAAGAAATCTTAGGCTATCATTTCAGGAGAGTCGCGCTTAATTCCTGAAACAACAGACTCAACCACAGCATTTTGCCGGTTAGTGGTGGGTAGTATCGTTTCTGTGTATCGATATTGTTAATATTGAGAAATTCCGATTCATTATTGGAAGTATCGAAACTGTCGGAAGTATTGAGACTTACTTCGATCCTCGTCCAATCTCCAGTAAGGTGGTTTTTCGTGGCCCCAAAACTACCTGTGGAATCCTTCCCCACCCCCAACCCCCGCGCTAAATATAGGCTAAATCTACTCAAAGGAACACAGGCCACGTTTTGACATACAAAGAATCAATTCGCATACTGTATTTTACTAGTATTGCGAAAACCGAAATTGTCATGCTGAGCTTTATTTTGTGCCCTGAATTTTACCTGGCACTGTAAGGCCGAGTTGCGCTTCATGACGAGCCGCCACTGCTCAGTATACTATACTAGCCTTCGGACATTTCACTGCAAAGCCTAATGGCTTCAAACTCCATCGAAAGTGTCGAAAATACTGGAAGTATCAAAGAGTATCGAAATCATCAAAATGCCTATCCGGCACTAAATATGATAATCGAAATAGAACCAGTACATTCAAAACTAAGAACTTAAAGGTTGAATATCGTGATACTTAAAAACTCCATTAATATATCGGCCCACCACTCCTGCAGGTCTAACATCCACCTTCCCAGCTCAGCCCACACTCTAGCCTTCCCCAAGCCACTTCTATTTGAAAATTGGAAAACAAAAAATCTACACGAGGTCCCGACGACGACGATCTAGCTCCTAGCTCCGCTTGGTACGGTGTTGGTGTTTCCCAGAGCAAAAACACCTTGAATCTCTCAGCACTGAAACAGGATTCAAGCCCACTCAAGCTGCCATTGTCCTCGGTGTCTGGAGGCGGGCACCCGATCCATCAAGTGACAATGGTATAGCTTACGAGCTCATTACCCTTTCAATGATTTTCCTCTTTTCGATGGGAGCTGGCAATGGCTTCCAAACAAAAAATGCATGTCTGTGCTGTTTATCGGTTTGTGAATTGAAAGCATGGACTGTGACATGCAGTGGTGAGGAAAGATGAAGACATTATCGGGCAGTGCAGTTGCCCGACCAACAAGCTCCGTATAGCCAAAGCTCTTTTAACACAAATAAACAATGGTTAAATGGAATGAAACCTGTAAAACTGCAGAGTAAGCAAGTACTGGAATGCAGTCCGCCACCCCATAACCGCAGCCCGTTTAATCACAAGTTTCGCATAATCGGGGCACTTTCCAGCCATCAGAATAATGTAGGCCTACTATCTGATTCTGTTTAACCGTTTCCGATTGTCGTCGCCTCAACGTTAGCATTAGGCCTACCTCATCTCTTCTTGTTTCCTTCTTTTCGAACTTCCTCTCACTTTAGATTTCAGTGGATCTGTCAACAATGAACTCGTTTAAACTGAAAACTTGGTTTGGATGTACCCATTCTTTTGGTCTTTATTAATTGTTAGTTCTTTGCTATTAAGAAATGATTATAGTAAACCTTCTTTAAAACGAATAGAATTTTATCTGGTTCCTCGTAGATCAAAGAAAATGTACTCCATTGTAGTTTAATCACGCACCTGAGTCTGTAAATCGCAAGAAGCCATAGGAATGTGGTTCTCAGGAATAAAAAAATCTAATCATCATACTTTTACAGACGTCTCCAAAGTGGAGGCGATAATGAAATAGACGGGGTAAGATCTTGCATACCTTTCATGTCAGGTGGAAGAATTACAGTAATAGTAAAAGACCGGTGTATTGTTAAAATAAATGTCCAAACTCTCTTGACGTAGTATTTCTGGCATTTATTCAGTCTTCAAACTACACGTATAATGAAGCTAAGGGGGTGAGTTCATGTAACGTCTATCGCCTATGCATTTCACAGCCACTTATACTTATGAAATTTAACATGCCACCATTTAGTTAATGCTTTGGGTTTTTTTTATTTAAAGAGCTTCTACATTTTAAAAACCAAATTCTTTTTTGTACGGCTTCGTGCAAAAGCCAGTTGTTATTTTGAACCTGCTGAAACAAGAGTTACATTGCTTCCCTTACACTCATCAAAATTAATGAGTCGATGGTCGCGCCATGTCGTCATTGAGCTTGTATCCCGTGAAGTTTTGTCACAAGTTGAAATTTTCCCCAGCAGTAAAATAGGGTAAAACGGCTTTGCGATATTTTCCACTAAATTTGCTTCAACATCGTTGGGAGGGAGATATAGATAGTCTAAAATATCACTTTCTCTATAGGGCTAAAAGGTATATATGACCAGAGTGTCAACACAGATCCCAACTCTGAATTTCGCTGCTCGAGCCCCTTCAAAGAATAGTGTGTTGTTATTAGTATATAAAATGCTGAAATTATTTATGCACTGGTGGATAGTTTCGTTTCTGTGTATCGATACTTTTGGTACTTAGAAATTCCGATCCCTTATCGGAAGTATCAAAAATATTGGAAGTATCGAAAATAATGTCGATCTTTTCCAGTCCTCAGTNCCCCCCCCTCTTACACACACACACCTATCCTCTCTCACATTCGAGATTCTGATCACCTGCTTATCTTTCAGGATCACTGAGGCTATGGACGTCCAGATGGCCCCAGTCATAACCCAAGCATTCGACCTGCAGTCACGTCACAAGGCAAATTCATCACATATGTGATCATATCTTGTACAGGTGGCAGTGGAAGGAGCAAGTCAAGCGTGTGCGTGTCAAGCATCATAACTATTCGGTCATGGGAAAAATTCAGTTATGTCAACAGTTGTTCCATTACAGGGACCACCTGGAATGAACAGGAAACACGCCAAGTAAAGATAAAATCTTGTGTGAATACTAGTTTTTCTGCAGCTAAACCCGCTCAATAACAACCTCCGCTTTAACCCAACATTTTTAGACACAACAATGTATTTTCTATTTAAGAATGAAAAGATAATTGCAACTTCATTTTATAATAGATTAAAATACGTTTCTAAACAATTTATGCGTCCTTAGATATTTCATATATATTTAAATATTTTGTATATTTTTTAAATATATCTTACATATTTTAATATATTTTATCTCTTTCGTATATCTTTATGTATTTTTTTTCTGTGTACATTCACAACTTGTTCATGCTTTCGAGGAGATGCCATGAAGTAGAAATGACTATGCTTATTGAGAAGTCAAGCCATGTTATTGAAGAACAAACCATGTTATGGAGGTAATATAGGACGAGCAATGTGGAGGTCAAAGCATGAGAGGAGAAAGATATGCAATAGCCTAGTGTGAAAACAGGAAGCAACTACTCAAACATAGATTGTTTAGAATTAGAGCAATCAGTGGACAATCTCAGCCTGTGAAACGGTTTCACATTCGCCATAATTCAGTCATAGCCTTTACCCAAAGGGCCCAGCCGAGCCTCCTTAAGTAGGGCTTGGACACCTAATTCCATTGAAACATCATTAGCAGCATCTGACTAGCCCAGACAACTGAAATGCTTGACACTCAACTGCAGTCAGAGTGGTCACCCACTGTGGGTGACTTGATGCTGAATGACAACCTCTCAAATCGAGCATGTGGCCCTGAACTGTTCTGTATCAGTCACCACCGTGTTCACTCCACCTAGATCTAGTCTATGGTTTTGTTTTTTTTTCAAAATCTGTCATGATCGAAACCATCACTACTAGTATGACCATCACCACCATTATTACCATTGCCTTAGAAAACATTATTATTATCATGGCTATCTTCATTATCATCATCATAATCATCATTTTAAAATCGGTGAACGTTTTAAAAAATTATGTCAACTCGATATACTTTTATAGAAAAATTGACAGAGGTTAAAACTGTTTATCACAATTCTAAACCCTTCGGCAGAAATCCTCTTTATTATTGTTATTAATTATTCAGATATTATATCATCATCATCATCATCATCCTCCTCAGAATCATCATCATTCATCATCCTCATCAATCTTTATCATCCTCACCATCACTCTCGTCATTTTGGAATTCAGTATCATCATCTTTCACGGTAACAGTATTGTAATATCATAAATAAAACAATGATCTAATAATAATGCTGTGCGTTTCATTATGTGTATATGTTACGAGTCTATTGTTGTTCTGATACAACAAGAAGAACTAATGTCTAGAAGAATATTTATTTTGGGAAAGGGAATGGGTAGGACATAATGAACTTTCAAGAAGAACGCTGCATGCACACAAAAACTGTAGTCTCATGTCGAAGTCCAGGAAGCTACGATACGGTTATGGAACTTGTATTTTGAATAAACAAACTGCCACACGCAACCAACACGAAAACAACTATTCCCAAACCACAAAAATACTTTGCATGTGATGCGCCTCTTTTGCTTCTTTGCATAAAAACAAAATTAGCAACTGCTGTCTCATTCTCATGATACGAAACTTTAACATAAAAGAATTTAATAGGGTTTTTTTTTTTTTTAATGAAACGGAGAATTATCCAGGATATAAAACGAATTACACTCCGCTGGGCTTGAAGGAACATATCGAAGGTTGAAAAATGGCAGGTTCCTAACGACAGTAGCATGCATTTTCACGAATTATACCTTAGTAGCCTGAAGTAAGGCTCGGCTAAAGCCGCAGGAAATTAAGGATTCTGACGACAGTGTCTGAGCGTCATGAAGCATTGTGCAGGCTCATGATGACGCAAAATAGCGAGGATATTGTTATGGCCTTTGTGAAGTAGCTGTGCCCAGAAGCGGCGAATCATTGAAATATTTGGTGGGGACAAAGCACAGCGGTACACATTGTTCGTGCTAACGCACATAGTTGTATTTCTTAAATTACAGTAACTTCATTGTCGATTTTCCTTTTCATCCACCTTCACGTGAATTTATCCAATGTCGCAAAATGTTTTGTATGAAGCCTATTTTCATAATTAATACAAATAGGCCTCATACAAAACATTTTGCGACATTGGATAAATTCACCTGAAGGTGGATGTGCATGGGATAACGTGGATCTATTAGGGCACGAATCCGGTCACATGACATGGAGAGTTGTATATCGTAATGCTCATTCCCCATTCGCCTGTCATTTGTTTGAGATTTTGAAAAATTTGGAGCTCTAAACCTGTTGCTCAAAGCAAGCAAAACAAGTAGGTAGATGTGATTTGACTTGTAAAATTGGAAAATAATAAGCAGTCAAATTTTCATAGGGAATAAATAAGAGAATTGGAAAGTCACAGTAATGTAACAAATGATAAACAAAAAAGTAATTTTAGCAAATGTAGAATGAGCGTGACGATATCCTATACTCCTCCTTGTAAATCGGAGGAAGCTGAATGCACATGCAACTGATGCAACATCATGATACCATTTTGACTTCATATTACAAGGGAACAGAGCTCTGATTACTTATGTTACAATTTCTGTGTCGTGTTTCTGGAAGGATCATGCTTTTATCCGGTATGTTGATTAAACCACAAGATAGTACACATATTTAAAAGCCCACCTGGGATATACTGTAAAAGGAGAAAAAAGGCATAATGGAGCACTTCATTAATTTGAATTCAATCGCAAGGTTCAAACAGGGAACACTATTTTCCTGAATTTCACGAAAGACAAAATTTCAAACTTCCCACAAACTTTGCAGATAGCCACCCGAACGTTACGATGAAGAAAATTGATATAAAAACATCTAGTAAAATTATCTATCATTAATCATATATTTGGTACCGTGGAAACACATTATTTTGTCACCTTTTCTGACAAACTACAATAAAGTACAATGGCTACAGACCTCAAATATGGTGTGAGGATGCAAAAAGATACATCAATCATCGTGACGGTCTTCAATTTTTACCATTTAAAATTGCCGAATACGGAAAAAAAAATAGTTTACAATTTATTCCGGTCCTTCTACAGCTGTTAGCAATCCCGGTCCGGAAACGAAAACAAAATTTTGCTAGCGGATGACATCATCAAAATTTGCGCACGCGCAAGTATCCATCGGCGAGAACGGCAGTCATGTTATGCTGGGACGAGAGGAGGGGATGGAAAGACACGAATACACACAAAAAAGAAATTGTTCAGTTACGTTTGGTCACCCCCTCCCCTTGCCTTTCCCCTCCCCTTCTAAAGGCAAGTACAAAATCGCAAAGATCTTATTTTAAAGGCAAATTGGAACCCAGGGCTTCATTTAATTAGCATACCCCGTATAACATTACATTCAAAGTAAAAAGTTCACTCAATAAAGCCCGCTTAAACGTGCTTTGGTTTGGGGTTTTGTTGTTGTTGGTTTTTTTTTTTTTTGGTAGCTTCAGGGTGATAGATTTATGCCAAGACTGGGTGAGTTAACTACATTGTATTCGCTAACTTCAAGGGGTAATGACTCTGTAAAGTGCCTACACTTCTTGTGGAAAATATAGGCCTACCAATGCTGAAGCACAGATCTTACATCGTAAACCAACACGGCCATTTACTCCTCGGTGAAATTGTGAAATGAAGATCTTGATCATTTTCATTAGCTTATCATCTACGTCCTCCTGCGCACATATCAACTGGCTCTCTACATCTAGCTGATTATGACGTCAAGAACAACTAAACGGAAATAAACGGGACAACACGCGGGGCGCACAATATAATAATAATGGCTTCAGTATTTATCGTCTAAGGCTGTGCATAAGTGAATATTTCACAATCGGTATTTAACCTGTTTTTCGACGGCATGAGTGACATGATCGATTAAAAACCGCGCTAAACTCTTCTTGTTTGTCATGTATGACGTCACCACCAAGCTCAAGTTACGGTTTGGGCCGTATTCGATCATAATTCATAATATAGTTAAAGCTCGAGATTCGGTGCCTTATTATATATACACGGAAATCTGACCCAGCGATTTTGTCATTGGAACCAGTCTAAAATTTCTAGACAAATTTATATCGTAATTTGACATTATTTGTGGACTATAACCTTATAATGTACCTAACACAAACGACATCCAACTTCAGTAGTTGGTTAAATCAATTAGCGGGCTCCAGTTAATTTTCTTGTTATTGACATCAGTTAGCAATTATTATAGAGTACATGTATGTCAAAAGTACACTAACTGCTTGTTTTCTGAATAACTTGCTTGAAAATTCAGGAAAATTTTCAACGTTTTAACCGACAGGAATTTGTGTCATATAGTACTGTAAGTTGTAAGAATGGTCATCATTCGTCCAAAACTATTAATTTAGAAAAACTAATCAAACGCTTGCCATGCTGAAGAATTCGTTTTCCTACAAGTTGAGAGCTTTTTGGAGTGCGTCATTTTCATATTATTATGTTTAAAATATTGTGTCCCCGGTCGATTTTGGATGAAAATAAAGGACTTTTTGTACTAAACAAATTCCGAACACATCTGAGAATCGTATGGTTCAATTTTATTGCATGAAATTATGAAATTGATACTTATTGGCTGAGTTACAGTAGGTATAGAGTGAAAAATGTGACGTGTACCTGAACATCTGGAGCGCCACCGAGCAGATTTAAGGAAGTTAATTAAAATGTTATGACTTTTTAAATCATTTTTTTCTTCCATAATACCTTGTAGTTGGCCAACTCAATGTCGATAATATGTACTCTGCAGGCCTCTGTCTTTTCATAGTTTGAAGGTACAGTCTCTCCAAACAGAACGGCCCTTATCGAGGACAAACAACGAATCCAACAAGAATCATTAATACATGACCTGAACATAGAAAGTGCTGGCGGTTACCGCCAGACACTATTTCAATCCGTCTTTGCAAGCCTATCACCGTCCATTTTTAAGAGTCTTCTCTACGATTATAAGTCAGACCAAGGGCTGTCTCAAAGAAATTAACAATTTTTGGGCATGAACTTGTTTTACGATGACAGCAATTTAAGAACGCCACCCCTGCTCTTATGTAGGCATGTTGGTTTTTTGTTTTTTTTTTCATATTAAAGATCCAATAATGGAGAGGGCTTGAACTCCAGACCCGAACTGAACAGACGACACGTTGGAACCAGTGATTTTCTTGATAGTCACAGGGAGGCAATTCTGCAAGAACTGTACACATATGATAAGAACGTTAACTTGGCTAAGGAATTTATGGTTGCTGTCAGTATATCGAAGTAAAGAAACCAATATGCAAAACCAGAATCTAGTAGCTGAAAATTCTATCTTGCCATTCTTTCTACTCTTTAAACATGCGTGCCAACAAAAACCATGTTCATGAAGAAATAGTTCAGGCCTGGACAAGGTAAACTGGACACATTCTTCCATCATACGGGAATCTGTCGCTTTTCCCTATGGGGACTTTTGTCGATGGGCGCAGGTCATGTGAAAAAAAAAAAACCAGGAGAAGAGCAATGCATCATGATTTCAAATCAAAAGTAGTTACAAGTCTATAACCTTCTCAGGTAATAAGAAAAATCTAAATAATTCCTTATACCATTCAGAATCAAACTTACGTAGCACAAAAATATCTGTTTAGCGGTTTCAGCCTTTTCATCAAGCCATTCAAAATACAAGCTATTCTCATTTTAGCTGTGCCAGATATCCAGACTGTCGGGTATTCTCAAAACTAATTAACGACGATAAAGTTTTGACAAAAAGTTTGAGCTTTCCAACATTCAGAGATCTCTTGTACCAAAGGAAATGATTCTTGCATGTTGTGTCAATGGAACAAGCATCACAGCTTTTCGCTCAATGCCATTGTAACATATAAATTCCTGGTTCCAGCATAAGCTACATCCAAAGAGTAGGCTAATCCTGAACACGATCTCTGTAAACCATTCATTGTGAACCTTTCTCGATTTTCCTCTCAGAAAATATTTCATTCCTCCTTTCTTTTCCCTGATCTCCATCATGCTTGTGATAAAATGAAACAAACTCTACCCTTCATCTTCTTCCTTCCAATTATGATTAAGCATGATAAAACCTGTTGAGGAATTAGGAAGTGTGATCGTGCATGTCTGTGAGAATGACGGATTAGGAAGTTTGTGGCCCAAACTGTTTTAATCAAGTTTTCATACCTATAAATGGAATCTGGATCTAATAGTTTGTGAGGAGGGGAAGAGCAACCTCAAAAAAAGAATTCCATAAAATAAATAAAGTTTTGCCAAATATTAATCTCAGGAGATTTTATCATGCAGACAACTAGAGGCACTCCGCATCCTTTCAAGCGTAACCATTGCATGTCTTGGCGTAGTGCTCATCAGTTGCTCATTCTTCAAGCATCAAACCCTCTTGCCATCAACCTACTCTTGCTGCCATCTCTTTCCTCTACACAGTGTGTCCCCACATATCCCACAATAATAATAACCCCATCTTTACGTTCATTCCACATTCACCTAGGTCATGTTTTGAGATCTTGCGAAATTTAGTGCTCTCAACCTCTTGCTTAAAGCAAAACAATGAGACAAATGTGGTTTACCTTGTAAAATTGGGATGTAATAAGTCAAAATTCAACATTTATTTTAATAGGAAAAATAAGATAAATGGAAAATATAGAAATATTAAACAATTCAAATTATCAAGAAATGACTTTGGAGAATGTGGAATAAATGTGATAGCATCAAAAATATACCATAAAATCATAAACAAACTGAAACCAAAATCCAAAAGACTCAGCGTTCAATATTACATTTAATCCACAATGCATGAATTCATAAACAGAAAAGTCACAGTATGGATCAAGTCTTCTCAATATCGATGCTCTCAAACATGAAATGGATTATGAAATTATGTACAGCTTCTATGTTACAAGTAATCTTGATTCCAACAACCATTAAAACAAAACTGAAGAGAAGGAAGGGAACCCTGCCCATATTTTGTGAAAAGCAGTCACATGATACATATTCAAAGGGAACTTTGCACAAAAGAAAAGTGTTTGTAAAAAACAAATACAGAAAAAGAATGTATGTGTTAAACACACACACACATACAACAAAAGAAAAAAAAAACACTTCTAGATACTAGTAGATGACTGTCAGTTACTGTACTTCAAAATATGAACATGCTACTGTTAAATTATCTTCACATGGGGGCAGTACCCTGATAAATACCTAAACCCAAATTCTACAGGTGAAGAAAAACCTCTAATTTTCATAACCTTCCACTAAGCAATGCCGTTCTTTGTGAGTAAGCTCTAATATTAATATTGAATGTGCTGTAATGTATACTAAGAAATCAGTCTGTTCAGTTGCAACTTACATACAAACATAGTTTGAATGGTTTCTGTCACCATCACTGCCGGCTGGAAAAGTCAGATATTGGCCTGTGTTGGGAAACAGCACTAGCATTCTCATCAATGACATTTCAAAAACGGCCTGAACAAGTACATGCTATATTCCGATACATGCTCCTCCCAGTCAATTACGTAATAAAGTATTTCATTTCCTGTTGCACCATGAAACCATTAGAGGTCTAAAGTTTTGACACAATATGCATATTATTCACAGATGACAGGTGTCAGAAACAGACCAGAAGTAGATGGAAAAAATTCCACGTAAGTGGCAGGTAGCAATAAGTTAGCACTATTTGTCTTGCAACCAGTCAAAATTCAAAACAAGGCTTATGTTGCTAGATCAATGATTAAGATGTCAGGAACTGAAGAAGATTCAAGTAATCCAGTATCAGAGTTTTTTGTTTGCTGCAAAAAAATAAAGAGTAAAATTATTTCTGTGCACAAAACTATTGTAAAATGGATAAATGGTCAGTTATTGTGAATTCATTTAAGGTTTGTAAGGCATATTAGATGACATTTATGTCAAAATTTCTGTTCTTGATGAAGATACATAAAGTTGTCATAATATCATTTCAATATCTTCAGGTTGTCGAATGTGACACAATACTCATTTTGACTGGCTGCAGGAGATTTACTTTCAAAAAAAACAATATCCTTTTCATTGGGGGAGAAATGCAATTAAATGAAATGTGCACTTAAGTGGCATGAAATTAAGCTAAGTCTTCTGTTGACTTTGTTCTTAAAGAATCCAATGATTACTTAATCAATGAACCCACTTTTAATTCTAGAGTGAAGAAGCCCTTTAGGAAAATTCATTAAAAAAAGCACAAACAAAAACAAATCAGAAAGCAAAAAGGCATACATAGTCTGAAATCACACATTCAATTCCACAAACTCTTTATGTTCATTCACAATCACAGCTGTTCATTACAATCAACTTCCTTACCAATCAATTCAGTACTAACGTCCCCCAGACAAGGATAATTTCTCTCTGTTCTAGCCTGTGTGGGCTTCTCAGGACCCTACGTGCTGAGCCCAGCGCCGCAAGAAACCGCACAGCCACGTACATGACCAATGTGTACATGTAGGTAATCATCTGGTGTTTAATGTGAGGACAACATAAAAACTCAGGTAGATGAGGACAGGCACCACATGTGTTGGAGCAAACGCTGAAGACCCACATATGAAAATGCAAATGCAAAAGTGGATTACCTTATGTTCAAGAGCTTTCAACAGGTATGAATTCATAAAAGATAGAGGGGATCTTCACAGTGAGCTTAATATCAGTGATCTCTAGTGAGAGAAAGAACCAGACAATGATATATTGGAGCTCTTGTATTGCCTTTTCACCACTTGGTCTCAGAAAATGCAGGCACAATTTCTTTTTTTTTCAAGCTCAGCCAAGTTTTATTATCTCTTATTTTCTTTGTGTCCCTCACATCACTGTGGAGGCACACAATTTCTCACATCTTAACACTTCAGATCAGGACACGGTGCGCACTCTTTATGTAAAGCCCACTGCCTGACAGTGAAATCTGTTTGGATTTAACTACGCCTCTATATCTAAACAAAGAAAATTTGCGGTCAGACCTTCGGGTCATGCATTTTAGCAATGGTAACAATGGTAATCACATTCAGACTAAAGTCATTTTATTGTCACCCTGCTAGGAGAACAGTCTACTTCTTTTTCACTTTCTTCTAATTTCGATAAAAATCGTAATACATCTTGGCATGCACTTACGAACAAACTGGTACAGAGCATCTAAGAACAACATGAGTTAAACCAACAAGAGTGAACTATATTTTCATGTCAAAAGGCTCTTCATATCATACGTATACAGACAAACGATCTGTATAGGTGCATATCTCTAAAATGACATGACAGCTGTTTCATGTAGCTGAAGCCTGAGCTAGGTCATTATGTGAGCACAACAATATCAAGAGAAAATGAAGATGAGGACATATGCACCATCTGTTCACAAGCATAATTGTAAACCTATTGAAAAGACTGACAGATAATCAATGCATCGAGACTCATTTTCATGGCGCCACTTTTGCTTCCATGATTCAAGCAATAATACAAGCAATCAATACTTCTGTCCTCTCTTAGCAGGGAAGTACAACATCCAGCCCACATGCCAGATTCTTACCAGCAAGTTCAGTGCTCAAAATATGAATAGATTAAGCCCACATTGACTGTCCCCCTAGCAAATATAAATGAGCAAGCTTATTCTTAAAGACTCTAAATACAAAAGTGGTGCAAATATTTTGAAAGTCCCAAAGTGAGAATTGGGTTAAACTGTCCAACAGATACTACAAAATACACTTAATATGAAATAATTTAGAGCATCCCACGTAAATCTGTTTCATTTATAGCCTCTGGTTGACGATGATTTTAGAAAAAAAAAACAGAATTGTATGAAAGTTACCTCTTCAAGATTAAGTAACCTGTATATATGTGAATCAATCTGTTCATGATTAATTCAGTGAAATAGAATGCAATTATGGGCACATTTCAGAGGCATGGACATTAACAGACAACATCATCATAATCAATCATTTTTGTTCTGACCAGATATTTTGCTTGAGAATTTACTCAAGATGGACAATCTTGAGTCAAACTCCCATTCCCTATCCTTATGCAAGCTTTCTCAAAAAAACATGTTTAAAAACTAGCATACTTGTCTTGTCAGTGGTCTGGACAATGCAAATGCCTGATTATTAGAGAAGAGCACATTACTATTTACTTCACCATTGTCACTTTCATCTTAAAAAAGACCACCAAACATGGATGGTCTTCAAATTATTCACATGTAGTATCAACAACACTTTACATTTCTCCAAACTTCAAGTCTTAATGTACCGAGACATGAGAGAGCTACAAGGTAAAAATTATGACATGCAAACTGACAAAATCTGATAAAGTTCACATAAATTTGTGGCAGTTGGGAGAGAAGTCATATAAATAGGAAACAAACTAACACTGAAAAAAAAAAGGTCATTAGGCCTATGCTATTATTCTTACATACAGTGACATTCTAAACCCAGGCCTCCACAGCATGAAACTGAATTTATGTTCTATCTTTGCGATGTTGAATGATTATTTTTCAAGGCCACAGTAGTAATGATCTGATGAGAGCTACAAGTATGTGTCAAAAAACATCACCAAAAAAAAAAGTGTGACCGTGACCTTGTGTAGATATCCCTGAACACTGGTCAAACATTACATCATTTTTTTCAAATGAAGATCTACTTATATACCTGAATCATATTCCCTTTTCACCATCAATGAAAGAGATTATCAGAATTGTGTTACCTTCTCTTGCATGGACATTTGCTACGTCAAGTAATGAATGATATCAAAAAAAACCAAAAAGAATTAATTACTACTATAGCAAAACATTTGGACTGCATCAACTGAAAATGCATGACACAACAAAATCATGAAAACACATCTAATTTTCTTCAGATCAAACCATTCCTTGATAAATTTATGATTTCAGCCACCCAGATTGCAGTACAGGATAAAGAAAGTGATGTAAGTCGTATAGCTGCACCTCCTGGGGACTGTTGTTGTAGAACAGGCAGCAAAACGTGACTAACACATTTTTTTAACCTGCTCTTTCCTTTGCAACAAATCATTCAAATCCTTATGCTAAATCTCTTCACTTTCTTAACTCAGAGTGTCAGATATTTATTCACAAACTGACCGTAAATTCTATGCTGATTAGAATTCACAGAGTAGATCCCAGTCTGAGTGCATGATGCAAAATGAAGATTCTGCATTGTCCAAAAAAAATGGTGATGATAAGTTGGTTTTGAAGTGATTGTTGGTTGAAACTGTAAGAATGACACTTACTGCATCTTTGCTTGCCCCTTTTTGACACTGACATCAGTACCAGAGAAAGGAGATGACGATAATGCATGTGATGACAAAGCTTACTATGTGAAACATAGCACCAAAAAAAAAAAAAAAAANAAAAAAAAAAAAAAAAAAAATCATAAACTAAGCTGGCCATAAAAATCATATGGCTTGGAAATAAACATTCTGAGTAATTTTAAGAGGCTGATCAACCACAATTTGTCATGTTATCAAAGTCTTTTTCTCTCCCCCCCCCNCCTCCCCCCCCCAAGACCTGCATCCCTTTTATTATGCCCATCATATAAAAATGCCCATCATGTAGAAAAGACCTCTAACTTCAGTGTGTAGCCTGAGTTTTTCTTTCCATCAGTAACAGCTGCATGAATCAACTCTTTGATATTTCATGCAACTTTCATAATGACTTTCACAATACGAAAGGGACACAATTTTTAATTCATTTCTTTACCGATGACAAGATTTTCATAAGCTTTATTGACCATACATTTAAAATCACTGGTCTTGAAAACAGAATGGACAAAATCTTAAAAAACTGGTCTCATACCTTATATTCATTACCTAATAATAAAACTCCTGTCCTAAATATGAAGACAAACTTTATGGAATCGCTCCCCTCCTTCTGTGATTCATCTGCACACTCTAACTCAGTGACATGTCATTTTGGCATCAATGGGTTCCGCAACTGCTTATCAAAATTTCAGTAGGCATTCATTCATGCCTTTTCACTTCAGACTGCAGTCTCAAAAAATTTCCACTTCATTTCACATGAGGTGAAGTTCACCAACCTCATAAATGAGTTAATGGTGTGATATCACCGCTTGGTTGCAATATCTCAATTAAAAAAAACTCCACTCTGACTGAAATTAAAATTTATCTTTGGATTACCATCAAGATCATGCCCACGGTGTCAAAACTTTAGATCTCAATCATTAATTGTTTCTTGTACAAAAAGTAAACGTGAAATATTGCTTTTTAATTCACCAAGGGCAGCATAGATCAGAATATAACATACCTTTGCTCATACACTTCACAAAAAGTCACTATGTTCTTTACTAACATAAAACCAAAGTCAAATTTTTGAATTTTTGGCTGTGACAAAAACTGGATAAAACTCAGTGTTTTTTATTGCAGCTCAGTAAATTCTCACTCAACACCTTGGACTCTGTCAAACATTACACCACATTTACCAGTAGAGCTTACTTGCAAAGAATTGCTTTAGGTGCAGTTTTATGAAAGAGTTTTCTACCTCTCCTGTAAAATGTAGATACTGTCATATATTAGGGTATTACAACCAGGTGATAATATCGGAACTGACTTAAAAATCAGGTGCAAAATTTTGATTTCACACAGGTCACAAGAAATATACAAAGCAAAGCAAACCAAGTAACTGATTTTGTAAACTGAAATTCTAGTTTCACATTTAGGAAGTTTATTCAGGTCTCATGGAGCAGGCCACATTCTGAACAAAGGCTACTCAAATATCATCAAATGAACCTCCATTCAGCAGATGTTTATGATACCAATCAAAATTTACAAGGATCTGAACAGATTTTGCTTGATATAAAAATGACAGAAGTCTGTCAAAAGCAGTTCCCATTAAGAAAAAAAAAAAAATCTTTGATCTTGAAAATTATCTCATAAATTTTGATAAGCTGCTTGTCATCAACACTCAGCTTTTAAGAATGTCCAGATTGAAAAAAAAAAAAATGAAGAAGAGAAAAAATTTTCACTTCACGTATATACTGCAAAATATGCTATCTTGTCTTTATGATAACTGTGACAATGAAAGCAATGAGGAAAGAGAAATGAACAGTGGTTTTTGAAAGAAAACCTGATTTTCAACAATGACGATATTTTCCTCTCCACAAGTTTTCAGCACTCACAATCATGAATCCACATACTGTAACAATGAACACACTTGACATGAAGTTTTATGACAGATTCTCCCTCACAGAATGCAGAAAGAGAGCAGAAAGAAAACAGCTACTTAACAGAAAACAACAACAAAATAAGAAACAATGAACTAAGAGTGGAGCTATCGTCACTGTAGTTTAGATTTCTTTCTTGCAATGGCATCCTCTACGGCCTTGAGTTGTTTGAGTAGCTCTTCTCTGCGAGAAGACATGCTTTTCTTTCCTTTGGTCCCAGTGGCAGCAGCTGTTGGAGCGCTGGCTGACGGAACTTTGGGTGCTGCCTTAGCCACCGCAGGTTCCATGGTCCTTGACTTCATGCTGCTGGGCTGCTTCTGGGGTGAAACGGCAGCTTTGGCACGAGGTACATTAGATGATGATGATGATGATAATGATGATGAAGGCTGAGGTGTGGGGACTGGTGGTGGTGATTTCCCTTTGTCTTGTCTCAGCTGTAACTTTGCAGCTTTTTCTGTTCACAAAAAAAAAAAACAATCAGTTTAAAAAAGTGCCATAAAAAGTCACTTTAAAAAAATGGAGCAAAAGTTCTTGAAGATGACATTTAAGTGGTCAAAATATAACTGGAGATAACATGATTTGGTGATGTCATGGTCTAGACATACAGTGACAAGTCTTGAAAATATAATCAGATGGCATAATATCCTGCCACATACTGCATCTCTATTTAAATTTCCTGAAATTTGGAAAAAGTGTCTTAAATTATTATTGGCATCTCTTTCTCATGAACAAGATGATTAGGATTCTGGCGAGAGAAAAAAAAAAAGCTAAATAGAGTGAAATTATTTATTTTATTCTGATGTGATCCAATGGAGATCCACATATTGCAACAGAAAAGCTGGTTTTTTTTTTAACATCAAAAATCATATATTTTGCATGTTCATTATATATATATATATATGTCTGATTCATCTTCTGACAAAATATTTTGGCAAAACTGATAATGCCCACTCCCACCCCCCACCCCCCCAAAAAACAACTGAAATTATACAACAATTTCATTGTAGCAAGAACCTTCTTTAAGCAAATAAGTCCAATTTTCCAATGATAAACCCTCTGTTGCATGACACCATAAATGGCTTTTGTTTATTTGTGTACAAAAAACAGTATGTTAGGCGAAAGCAAAACCAAACTAAGCTTTGTATGATGCAATAAAGTCAGAGAATCCAACATACTAGGAAGAACATTCAGCTGCAGTTGTGAAAAGAATCAAGTGAATAGGTCAGGGTAGAAACAATAAAACTTGTTATTAACTTGGTAAACTTCGCACAAGGTACCGATATATAGTATGAACGAGAACAACAGAGATACGATAATTATGACTGCAATCTTGAACGTCTGACAGAAACAAATGAGTAGAATAACAGAGGCACGTGAAAGAAAAATGAGATTCCAGACTAAAGGTACAGGAAAAACAGGAAAGAAAAGAAGGATAAATTTTACAACAAAACACCCCCCATAGGGCACCCTGACCTTCTACAAATGGAAAAGTGTTTATGTTCAAATACCGGCCTGTGCCAGCTTGTCCCCATTGCTGGTCACAGTGACCCAGTCTACTCTCTGTATGAAAGTCTGACAGGTTGATTGAGCAGCTTGCATTGAAAGAAAATTACCTGGGCACAGCTAGCAAGGAAAGCAACATAAAATTGAGAAGGATACATGCAAAATGGGATAAGTCTTGCTGCCCATTTTTTAGTTACAAGAGTATTTTGTGTGAGATGAATTTCATTTCATTTGTGATTATCACCAAGGCCAATGTATACAGTCGTCATCATGATAATAAATTTTGCCTTTTAAACGATCCATCTTTGAAAGTGACACAGCCCATTTGTCATGGAAGCTAGCACCTAGCACTACATAAAATCTTATTTATTTCAGTGGCATTCATTGTTCCAAGACTGTTGTTTTGATGCTGTGTTTAGACAGCTGACAGATATAACATTGCCATGTTCCATCACGTTGCTGTTGTTGATGAAGAGATCAAGATTATTGGCATTTCATTTATATGTGCATTAGGTACAAAGTCCTATTAACTAGGCTCACACAGCCTCTAAACAAAATCAGTTTGAATTTCACTTTTGTCCATTAATCATCACCAAAGAACTCAAGCCCAAATGGCTGCTGGATTGCAAAATTATATCCATTACTTATTGGGGTTGCAAAATCATCTACATCTGCAGGTGGCTGTAAACATCGCTCATTAGGAGCCTAAATGTCTTAAGCACCAATCTGGACAATATCGAGTCATCACAGGTATCTAGGTGCTCTAGGCTCTAGGTGCAAATTCACTGTTTGATAACACATAGGTTTGTCATGAGAATTCTATCTGTATCAGAAGTATCACATTACAGAAAGAGTTAGTACAAAGTCCTATTAACTAGGCTCACACAGCCTCTAAACAAAATCAGTTTGAATTTCACTTTTGTCCATTAATCATCACCAAAGAACTCAAGCCCAAATGGCTGCTGGATTGCAAAATTATATCCATTAGTTATTGGGGTTGCAAAATCATCTACATCTGCAGGTGGCTGTAAACATCGCTCATTAGGAGCCTAAATGTCTAAAGCACCAATCTGGACAATATCGAGTCATCACAGGTATGACAGCCTTAGCATTTCATACAACCATTTTCAATATTCTTTCACATCCATCTACGTTTATTATCTTCCACAGTTTGGCTCATTAACTAAATTTAATGGGGATGTCAAAACTTCCAACTCCAGTTTTATCATACACTCTGAGACAGTAAGGCTCGCACAGGGCAATATTTCCTTTCATACGCATGTATGGTGTCATGCTGTAAAATATCTGCCCAATGTAACCAGGAAAATTTTGAAGTAGATAAAATCTTGTGTCAGTATGCCAGCACGTGATAGGTGACCTCCCCGTCCACTAATAACCAGTCTAGCTTTTTAAATAACCAGTTACCTGATGCTATCCTGAGTGCAGACGCTTGTGGCACAGGCAAGTTAAGTCGCTTTGCTGGTGGGGTAGAGACGGGTGATGTGTCACGCTCAGACAGGCGGCGTTTGTGCGGGGGTGAGTCAAGAGGGTTGGGTCGACTGCCAAGGGATGACTGTTGCTGCTGTAATGAGGCAGGAGGATAAAACCCTTTATTTCCCACATAAATGAAATGCAGGATAAGAAAAATTCCTTGTTTCATCTCTAATTCAAGGACCAGGGAACATCAAATTATTCACCAAACAGCAAAGGTATTTCATAGGCTCTAGGTGCAAATTCAGTGTTTGATAACACATAGGTTTGTCATGAGAAATCTATCTGTATCAGAAGTATCACATTACAGAAAGAGTTAGTACAGGATGTGACATAGCAAATATGGACTCATTATTGTAAGAAATTATTTATACTCACATGGTTATATTCCAATAATAATACGTGATTAAAACCGGGCAAGACAATTTCATTTTCAGAAATGATTTTTAAAAAAAAAGAAAGAAGAAAGAAAGAAGGCAAAGATCAAGAAAACTCCAGTACCTTTGGCAACAATGTGAGCTTAATGTTTGATTTCTGTCCCACAACTTTCAGGGGGTCTTTAGCTTTCACTGGAGCCTGTGGGGCATTGCGGCTGGCATACTTAGATTCTGGCCTTCCAGGGGGAGGGACAGGCGGAGGTGGCTTGGGGTCACGTGGGTGGGGGATGCGATCCAGATTTACAGGGGGTTGGGGAGGTTGACCTGGATGTTTTTGAGGTCCAGGATGGCCAGGTGGTGGAGGTGCTTTGCCGCCTGATCGATCTTTGTGACTGTTAGCTGTGAGAAAAGATGAAACACACAAAGTTACTGGTTTGTATTTTCCTACATGCATCAGTAATAATATCCTCCTTATATCTATATTTTCATTAAAACCCATGAATACCTTCTGTTGCTACAGAGCAACAACATTAGATTATGAGCAAAATAAGATGTGAAAAATTTTTTACCAATTTTCCTGGGTAAAAAAAACTGCAAATTTGTAGATTTGGAGGTAAAAAGTGAATGTTCTCTTGCCAGTGAGAACTCAAAAAGTGTTAGTTTATTTTCTCTCTAACTTGGCACACTCCTCTATGTTGTCAATATGACACTGTATTAAAATAATCTCTTTTGTGGTTGGGAACAAAATTTTCAGTGAACTACTTACATTGTCTATCTTAATATAGTGAAGAAAACTTGAGACAGGGTTATGAGAGACAGAAACCGGGATGACAGGCCCGGCAGAATGAGAGCTCGCTCCCCACCAGACAGACCCCTGCCCTATGTGAGGTAAGCGTGCAGATCACCACTCACAACAGAAAGAAATGCACCGCACAAATATGCGGAATATTTGCAGATATACAAATACAGGCTTTTATATAGTACATGGATGTACACTGGAAACCCTCTTACTCAGAAAGCAAGGCAACAGAAGACTTCAGGAGATAATAACTCCCGTGTAGCCAGTGTTTTGGCTTTTTAACTTCCCGATACTCTTAAGGGGCTAGGCCACACTTCGGTCATAACTCCCAAATGTCCTCCTGCTGCCTTTGCTGAAAGCTATCCAAACCATTTCACTCACTTCTCTTCTTTTTCTGAGCTGCTGGTCCCCTAGGGTTTTTGGACGGGCTTCCCAGATCCCTGTACAAATGCTCAGAGTCTGCACTTCCTGTTGAGGAGCTAGAACTACTTGATCTTGAACTGCCAGAGCTTGACCTTGAGCGTGAGGAGGACGGGCGGCCTCGGCTTCTTGAGCGTGATCGGCTGGAACTGGAGTGGCTGCTGGCACTTTTCGGTCTTGGCCTTAAAAAGAAAAAAAACATAATGTAATTTCTTTGATATATAATCAAGTGCCTGGTTTGGTTAAAACTCTGTTACTTCAGGGAAAATAAGGGAGACAAGATCTGAGGGAGGCATTTTAAATTGAAAGGAACAGTTTCCAAACAAATATTAAATGTTTTAACCAAACTGATGTTTGCATGCAACACAATACTTCTGGCACTCCAGACTAATGAGAAAGTGATATGAAAAGTATGATTGTCACTTGCGAGTTCCAAATGATCATTTTAAAATTTCAACTCATGGACAGGCAAGAAGCCGCAAGAAAAATGAGCTTATGTGAAATCTCATTTATTTTTTAATAGGAAGCATAATCCATCCCTTATAGACTATAGTGTATAGCCGTTGTATGTACCACACTTTTCTAATTCAATAACATGTAATACTGTGCACCAGAGTGCTAAATAGTGCGGTGCATTTCTTTCTGTTGTGAGTGGTGATCTGCACGCTTACCTCACATAGGGCAGGGGTCTGTCTGGTGGGGAGCGCGCTCTCATTCTGCCGGGCCTGTCATCCCGGTTTCTGTCTCTCATATCCCTGTCTGGATAGCTTCCTCCACCACCACCACCTCCCCCTGGGCCACCACCATAGTTGTTGTAGTAACCACCTCCACCTCCACCTCCACCGCCGCCGCCACCACCACGATAACCATCACGATGGTGGTAGCCACCGCCACCGCCACCTCTACGATCGAAGCCACGTCCACCTCGACGGAAACCTGGATCGTAATTGTTGTATCCTCCTGGTCCCCTAACAGACACTGCACTTCTTGGCTGCTCCCTGAAATAAAAAAATGGCTTCATTATTCACTGCATCCACACAAGATGTGGCCTGTGGTCTGAATCTTTTGATAACCAATTGACTAAATCAAAAACAAAATATGTCCATTCAGGCCAAAACACTTCTGCCACACATGATAATTTTCAAAATGATAAATTTGACAATAGAAGCCAAAGAACACATAACAGTCCCTTTCCTCCCTCATTAAAGTCAACAATTTAAAACATAACAAAAAAAACTGTTCTGTATAATCTGTGGGTTGTGACTGCAATTTTATCAAATACAAAACACACATCCACATCTATTCATGGAGAAAAGTGTGGATGTACAAACTGCGAGTTCATTTGAAGTTTACTGGCTTGACTCATAATTCGAATCTGAACAGTTCACATGGTAGCATTAATGACATTCTTGATTTTCCAGCCCCCAGTGAGCTCTGAGATTATTAAGCATCCAGTTTTACTGTAATTTTCATTTGAAGAATACAGCATAATTACAGATGATTTGTAGTGTTTTATGTACAATGTATAAAAGAATGGATGCAATTGTAAGAAATATTCCCATCACAGTGAATAAGCGCATTTTCATTTCATTATTATATGTAATTCTTGTAACTATTTATTCTTCTATATCAGAAACAAAAAAACTGATTTTAACAACAAACTGACAACTCTGAAAATAAACTAGCCACGGTTTCAGTAGCCACTGAGATTTTTAATGCCCAAAGAGGGCGCTGTACAATGTCTGGAGGAATGACAGACTTCCACACAAGGTAATTCTGCTCTTCTGCAACAACATACCTAGATGGAGAGACATAACGATCATGTCTGTCAACACCTGGAGGAGCAGGCTCTGGAGATCTTGACCGACTGAAAAAAAAAAAAAAAAATTTACCAAAATTAATCTATAAATGATAAAACTGGATAATGTAAAGGCTCTGCCTCACAACATATTTTGTTATTATATACAAAAACTGATAATAACCTTGCTAACTCACATTTAAAATAAATTTACCATATTTATAAATTTACTAGCTCTCAGCGGATGTAACACAAAGGAAGTGTAGATGATTTCATTCTGTAAACAGTACAAAAACATACCTTAAAAGAATATAACTTTCCAATGTATCATTAGCTGTTACAAAATAAAGAACAAAATGTTCAGTTTTTCAGGGTATGGTTTAATTGCAGTTGGTAAGTTCTGCAAGTTTCAATTTAGTGCTTGTCTTTAGGTGACTGCACGAAGTTTTATCTCTTTTAAATTTACATATCCTTTTCATTAGCTAAGCTAGGATTAGGTCCTAGTCTATACAACTACATCAGTTAAATGAATATGACACTCATGATCGTTGGAGACAAATCTATTTGAGGGGATGAGAAAAAAAAATGAAATATTCAACTGACTGAATGCAAATCTAACAGAAGCATAAAAGGAACTTCAAAAAGCTGATGTAAATACGAAAACACTAAAAGTGTCACATCAAACACTACAAAATACCGCTTTTTTGGCACGATTGTTATGACTTTGGATATATTTTGTTTCCATATTCTGCACAAATAGGAAAAATTCCATCAGCCAAAAAATAAAAGACATTGAGATGGATGTTTCCAGGTTTAGATTCTAAAATGATTCTACAATGCTTTCCTATATGAGCCCTGGTCCCCTGAGCTAATTAGCCCCATGCGCATAAGCTTCTCAGCTCCTTCCTATTCATGTTTGTGATCTTCATTCCTCTTGATCGCAAATGCAGCAGAGCATCATAATGAAAATTCCTAGATTACATGATTCCAGCCTCATAAAGTTTAGAATCCCAAACAGAGCCTATGTCCATTTCACAGCAATAACGCAAAACTTGTATTTGTAATAAGTTTTACTTTCTGGTATGGGGAAATAAGAGGCAAAGAGTATCTATTATTAAGAAACTATTCAACCCTTCCGCTCAAATGTGGGATAACTTTATCTCCTGAGTCCTAAGCTAGGCATGGTTTAAATAAAAAAATAAGGATACCATTAAAATGTGCTGTCGATTCAGACTTTTGTAAAGAAAAGATAATGTTTCTGGGATGCTTGGTGTGAAGTATAAAAAGAAAACATGATTAAGAGGGGTCATGTACATGTGTACTATTGTGTGGAAATAAACATAAGGGGAATGACTGCATATTTGTAAAGTACAACTTCTTCTTCCCCTTTCCTGGAGACATCCAAAATGCTAAGAATCACAACTAAACATTATGGGGTCTTACCTTGAGCTGCCTGATGAACCACTGAAAGACCGACTACTTCGTGATGATCCTGATGATGAACCTGAACCTGATGACCTGCAATGGTCGAAAAGGTATTATTATTACTCCTTTCATTACAAGCAGATCAAGCATTTAGTGGCTGCAACACCAAGAGCCAATCTATTGAAATACTATTTCCAAACACAAAACCAAATCTGTCTGCTAATAAAACCAGACAGGGTCAACATAACAAGATTTAATTCTAAACAAGCACCTTTAAGTGACAATATAATCTTCACAAAAAAATGTGGAGTACTCCAATAACAAAGGCTTACTGCATGAGGCACAAAGAATGAGACAATTGTCAAAAATCTTGCAACAGGAGATAATAAATAAAATAATGAATTTTCAGCTGTTTGGAAGGCTTGTATGTGTGTACGCTTTTAACTGCATAAACTTTTAACACTTTGGCAATACCCATGTCTTGGTATTTTCAATTTTGTTATGTGTTTTAGGATCTGTTGCCCCATGTTGGCTTGTTTACATGCTCTGTATATGCCAGGCAGCTCTTGCTCAATGGTGAACAGCCATGCACAAACAGAGCATATACACAGATCAACATGTGAGTGGCAGACCCTAAGTCATGAGATGGAATTGAAAATACCTAAATGACTCGAAAAGCTGCAAATCTGAGCACTATAATACTATAAAGGGTTCATTCAGATATGATACTGGAGCACTGGAAAGGGAAGATAGATTCTTGCAAACAAGCCTGATGTCTTATTCCAATAACAAAAACTGACTTCTCTGATTAAAGAGACAAGCAAAAACAGTTCAAGTGCCATAACATTGTTAGCTTTCCCCTCTTCTGTGACTAATATGTCACATAAAACAAAACAATCCAATCCCATGACTTACCTCGATGAATTAGATGAATCACTGACTGACCTTCGCGTCCGCCTGCCTCGTGAACGGCTTCTAGGTTTGCGCTTTTGAGGGGATTTGGACCTGTAAGAAGAAAATTCAGGATGGATAGAAGGTAAGAGGGAAAGGCATAAACAGATCTGTATATCTTCAGAGCTTGATGCAGAATGATGAGCTGTATGTGACAGCAAGCTGCATTTAATGCATGAGCGACTCCGCACAAAAAAAAAAAATTCAAAACAGGCTCTAAAAATTTTAATGATGGGAATGATTCCACAGATGGAAAATGAATTTTGCATTTCAAAAATCTTTTCTCTAGGCATTCTCTCACCAGACAGACAGCTGTCTGAAAAATGACCTTTCACTAGTAGATGATACAAATTCTTACAGAATTATAAGAATATCAGTAATGATTCTGGAACTACCACTGCAAAATTAGTGGTCACTGACTTGCATGTCAAACATTATGTGTTGCTTTAGTAGATAATGAAGAACATAAAAGTCTTTATTGACCTGCTTATACTGGATATATGATGGATGATCAGAATACTTTTAAAATGCTTTACTAGCTTAACTTTCTCTTGTTCAAAAACCCCACTCTACGAGTCAAGAATCTGGTAACTTTGTATGTGGATGAAACTTACCGCCTCCAAGGATCTGTCCATTCGTCTGCTCTTTTCACAGGGGAGGGGTAGTCATGGGGTGCTGGGGGTGGCTCTGGTCTGAATGGTTCTCGCCTCTCCACTCTCTCACGTCCAAATCTTAATTGACACAAAAGCACAGACTGACTTTCAGAGTATGAGAGTGCATTTATGATGGCAGGCAAGCAGAAACTGTCCTGTTAAAAGTGACTTGAAGTTTATCATATTATGAAAACACTTGACTCATGCTTTTGATAATTTGGTAAATAACAAGTGACATTTCTGAGTATGAAAACTTGCAACAAACTGTACCCATTTGTGCTTGAAATGAAACAATTGTAATGCTGAGTTTTGTAAAAAGTGAAAAAAATGCATTCTTAAATCACCATCAATTTTGCAAGCACTTTTTCTGACAATGATTTCTTTATAAAAAGTGAGATCCACTTCTTTACAGCTCTCATTCATGATGCATAATTTGAGTACTTACTTGTCTACAGGCGGACTATAAGGCCGACTGTATCGAGCTGGAGGCATCACGGGTTTGTCCTGACAGAGAAAAAGAGTGAACCTGTAACCTATAGAATGAGACCACAATGGTCTACAGGAACAAAACTGACTGCCTATTCTAACAAAAGGACTGCCAGGCTAAGCCTGCATATTGTGACTAAGCCTGCATATTGTGATACAGGACATATTGATAATAGACAAATTCTGACAGAAATGTGATTTCAGAGATAATTCCAATGTGATAGTCTTGCACAAGCACAATGTTGACACAGAAGGAAGTGATAGAATATGCCCAAGACATCTCAAAAAATTAAATACTGACACAAAACATACTATGCAAATTTTGAGTAGAAAATTAACACTTTACTCAATCTAACCTTTCCATGTTGTTCTGTGACTTAAGCCATGGAGTGCTGAAATAAACAACCTTGCAACAGAACCATCTCAGATTCATGTTGAATCACAATCTCGATTTTAAGGAGACTGGTTTGAAATTTCGAGATCACAAGGTATTTGAAGACATAAGGCAAAAAAATAAGTATCCATACAGCAAAGGTGGAATAAAAGACTCACCCGATATGGAGGAGAGTAGGAATTTTCTCTGTGGTAGCGGACTTCAAAATTTTCATAATGGCCAGTCTGCCAGGGATCTCTAGGAATCTTGTAATATTCATCTTCTTCATACCTGGTACATCACAGAGAGTTGATAGTGATTGAAAAAATAGGGACTTCCAATTAAGGAGCAAAAAATCTAATTCTTTTTCAATATCATATTTTTTGCAGCACTGATGATGTCACCAGGTCATCATGACATCATCAGTCTGTACATTGGAAATTCATGACAAATTCGGTGGCTTCAGAAAAAGTATCATAATGGCTTTGCATGATAATGGCCATTTTTTTTTCGTTTTTCCCCCGAAAGTAGCAGCTTCCAAAATCTATGCTTTTTCTTGAAAACTCACAATTAGCATATGCCACTGTTACATATCAAAAAGTTTACATATCAGCTAGTAACGTCAGTGTCCCAGGGATGCCACTCACTTTTCATAAAATTCTCTGAAACTTTTCCGGCTTCACGGGAAATAATCTGAAACTTCTACTTTCAAAGAGCCAAATCTTGTTTGATCTCTAAAAACTATCTTAAACAATAAAGAAATAAAGCTATCTCTTTAAAAAAGTGAAGATGCATAAATTTACTACAAATTTATACAGTAGAGAAATCGAAAGCAGACTTGCCAACCCCTAATTATAATGGATCAGACAGCAGATAAGGCTATTTGAATAAAACTCATCACATAGTTTGATTCTTCTGATTAGTCATTCAGACATGTTCTTTTTCAATGTCAGAAATCGATTCTAAACACAAAGGCTAGGACAGGCTGCTTAAAATCTTGTTTCTCCAAGTACCTGGGTTGTGATTTGAAACGTCCTTTGATACTACTAGGATGTCCTTAAAATATTTTGCTGCTAAGATCTCTTGCTCTCAATCATGATTCAGACTATCTCTGCAAATCAACGCAGATCTACATGTTTTGCAAAGTTGACCAGCCTAACCCACACACTGCCCGAGGAAGATGAGCAAGAGCGACGGATGATTAGCCAGTTCTAGTGCTGCCGAAGCTGAACCTACAAGGCAATTTCTGCAGAAGAGAGCGTGCATTGGAAAGCGTAACGCCGAATTTGTGTTTTGCATGGTTTCCGCTTTTCAAACGAGTTTTTAAAACCAAAATAACCGCTTCCACAACAGTTCGGAATTCAGCAACCCTGTTTACTAAGACTGGAGGTGACCTGTTCTAATCTGTCTAGCCATATGCCAGTGGTACTCAAATGTCTGTTTCAATGCTGATCTATCTTTCTAATGTGGTTGTGCCGAAATGTCCCATAAAATTTCAGATCTTGGGAATTTACTTTTTCCGAGAGTCGTTATGGGTTCTCAGACAGACCTCGGATTTCCGAGAATTCTCGGAAGAGTGGCATCCCTGGTGTCCAGACAACATGCACTATTCACTCATTCCCACTACACAATAGCACAGCAAACCAAGTAAACATCTCTTTGTACTCATGTGGTCTGTTCTAGCAATAAAAAACTTGCATGAGCAAAGGCTGCCAGTCCTGCTACCATGCTTAGGTAGTTTTTCAATAATAAGTCATATAACTAGGACTGACAGGTACATGCAAATGCACTTCAGAGATATTCGGTTACATCTAAATGCTGTTCATTACAAGGGATAAGGGGACCATATATAGCAAAGATGTTAAATAACTTTGCCAAACATGGAAGAGACAAGAGCAATTTTACTCCTTGAACATCTGCTCCTAAACCTCTTCGTTTGAGCATCTGCTCCCCAAATTATCTTATTATTATTTACTAGGTCCGACAAAAAAGGTGCTTGTTCAAGGCATCTTTATCTCCAAACACTTAAGTCACAATATCCTTTCCATACCACCTCATATAAGGGAAAAAAAAACCTCTTAGTAAGAACATCCTCCTTTTGATCACAACCCTTGGTGAAAGCTATATAAAGGCTATATAAGTGGAAGAATTAAAGTTCCCGTAATCATGACCATGACAAAATGAAATTCCAACTTACGCCTGTTGATCGTAATAAGGATCTTTTGGAATGATTCTAGGCATGCGTTCATTCTCTTTATTTAGTTCTCTCTCCTCGTCTACTGACAGGTTCAACCTTTTATCTTCAAAGTTGGGTTCCTGCTCTTTTCTCTCCGAGGCCTTTTTCCTTTGCTGAAACAGAAACAGATAGATAAACAGTAAAAGCAATACAGGATTACCATATCAGCCCTGAAAGCACTTTTAGACACCTTCTGTGCTGACGACAGGTAGTTAAAGATTTAATGAACTGCATAGATTCCAACTTCAAATGCTATTCGGTTTGAGACCTTCACATTCAAAACTTAACAGCCACAAATATATTTCAAAGTGTTATCACTACACTGGGATAATCAAAATGTAATTGAGTGTTAAGCCCACTTTAGCATCCTCACTGGATTAAAATTTGATCCAAAGAACTGTAACTATTTCCATAAGAATCCAGCAATGATGCCATGTCAAAATTTCCTCAAAACTAGATAGGCAGAAGACATCTCTATACAAACTGGATATTCCAGTGGTCTAAAGAAAAGTGAAAATTGCTGAAACTCACAATTTTTCATTCCATGCTCTGTTGGACTTTTTGTAGAGTGAAGCAGTGATACTTTTATCTATCACTACAACATCTGTTAAGCTTACAAAGAAATGATACTCACCTCTTTTGCAATTCTCAAGCCTCTCTCCCATGCTGTCTCAACTGGTGGCACATCAGGCATAGGAGGTGGGGGCAGTTCTGCTGGTTCCTCAGGCTGCCATAAGTGACAAAATGAAGAAATAAAACTGGCATCACTAAAAAAAATAATCACATATAAACTGCAAAATCTTCCTAAAATAAGATCTGGTTTACTGATGGCAATTGTTGTAGACTCTGCTTAAAAAGGATAATTTACATTAACAAACATAATCTCCCAAGGCCTTAACAGCAGTCAAATTAATCCAAAGCCTGAAATGAAGTCTGTCCCATCCATATATACATGCCCAACTGGATCCAAGTGGCCATTAATATGGAATGCTGCAGGTCTGTCCCCTCTATGCACAGACATCGACAGAGATCCCACCCTAAAAGGTGGCACAACACAAGCCCTTAGCCATAATACTGAAAGAAGAGCATTCAGCAACCAAGCTCTTACAAATCTGAATTGTAATAAATGCTGTTAGTATTTCCAGCTCTCTTCTATATACAGACAAAAAAACAAAAACACAAAGAATTGCTCAAATGAGTCAGCAGTATTCTATCTAGCTCAAGAGAGTTGCAGATCTGAGATAAACAATGTCACTGAATCTCACAATCCAGACTAACTAACAATACTGACCTCTTGCCACTGCCCTGGTACACCTATTCTAGCTCGGACTCCAGTTGGCTTGAACCCTGGTATTTCAATCATCTGATAATTTCCTGTAAAGTACAATAAAGTAAGACAAACATGTCCCAGCTTTGATTTAAAACATGGATGGGTACAAATGAGATTTGGAATTTCACACAAAAGGCCCACATTTCTTATTATACAAAAGCTGCTCTGTTAAGTAATTGCAGAGGCCATAAAAAAAAAAAAATGGTATCCTTACATTTCTACAACTAAACTATAAATAGGAACATATAGCAAAGGCTGAGATACACCTGAATGAAGAAAACTGGGCACTTCCACACCACAGTCAAACCCTTATGCCATGATTAAAACCAAGCTTGCCAATCCAAATTCTTTTTCAGGGGACATGTACTGGTGGATCTAGATAGATCTTTGTAGACACCCATATATCATACTCATAAACATTCCCAACATTGTGAAAGACCTTAATATCGTTTACCATCAGCAGAGCAAAATCAGCCCATTTTTGGTAAAATTTGTACTAGTAAAACATATTACTGGTACTGGGGACCATGAGATGTATATGCATTTTGTAGAAACATAAAATGAGTATCATGGCTTAAACTGGAGGCCTTTCAGTCAGATAAAGATGCACTGCAGCATATTTTCTTTAAAATATAGGGCTATTGAGGAGACTCTAATAACTAACTCCCACAAAATACAGGAAAGTTGGCAAATCTGTTAAACTAAACATCTGCATATATAATGGATAATAAAACCCTGTAATTCAACATCTTGCTCTTGTAATCTCCTAATGACATTTGATTGACTATTCTTCACTGCTGTCTCTGCATACCTGCACCTTTTATGTTTACAGTGATGTCCAGCAAAAATAATACACATTCTATACAAACTGAAAACAGAACCATTCAATCTCCACCTTTTCCTTGTTTCTGGAGTCCTGTATTCCAGCGACTTACCTTTATCATTAACTCCAGGATGTAAGAATCTGCAACTGATCCCCCACGTGCAATGGCCTCTCATGAAAAATCGACATTTGGGCATGACGAATGGTTTTTTGCTTCCTGGCTCTTTAATTTCTCCTTCCTCACAATCATCATCCTTTAAGAAAACATTACGGCTGATATAAATCAACAGAGTATAATCAAACATAACTGGGTGCATGTTCAGAAAGTAAACAGTTTTCAACTCTTCTACTGTCATATTTACTTTTGATAAACAGAACTTTCTGCACAATCTTTCAGGAGACACACAACATAAATGTTTCCTCTTGAAACCCTCCCTATCAAATTAATGATTGAAAACTGCAGTACTAAAAGCAATTAAACCCCAAGAAATTAATACACCTTCCATAACATTAACGGCCCTATCCCTTAATGTTCATAATCTAAACTTTATGAAACAGTTTTGTTCTGTATAGATCTACATTAAACATGGACACGCACGTCAAAAATAATGTTGTTTTCCAGTCCTTTTCCCCTCTGAAAATTATCTATGGTGCACACCAAGACAATCTGGCGAAGAAGGAGCATCATTCTATTACCGCATGCATGTGTAATATGACACAATATAAACAGCTGAAGTGACCAGGATTTGCCCTTACATCTAAGAGTTATTTCCCTTCCCTGAACAGCGATGAGTTATGGTAAAAATGATGACGTCAATTAAGTTCCAGCAAACTACAGACACCTCTATCTGACAATGTATTATTCAGCTTTCAATTATGGTTTAGGTAATTCAAATTTAAAAGTAAAGTTTGACCGTGTAAACCAGGTAAAGTATTCTGCATTTTTATAGCTTCGGCATGATTCTGTATGACACAGGTGCCATTTACAGTGGAATTTATACAGACACGTTATCGCCTGTGCGCAAAGTACTGGCTAGACAGCTTGGCCATGTGGGTAGAACGCATTTGACGTGAGCTTATGGCCGCCACACATGCAGTAGGTGTAAGAGTTCGGACTTTGCACAATATAACCCTGTATGTTGTCTGGGGCAGGCAGAGGCATTATATCATGTTGACAGACACTTAAAGACCATGCTATTGGAATTAAAGGTTACTCAAAAATATGATCTTTGAGACATTACATTTTAAACAATGAAATGTAATGGTAATGGAATAGAATCCTGGAACAATTTTAGGTGAAACGAAGAATAACTGGGGAAGGCAAAGAAAGCAATGAAGAATAAGACATTGAGGACATCCTGAACATGGGGTTGGTGGAAGTAGATGACTAGCAACAAACAGAGAGGCTTTCTGAGACAATGTCAGAATCATTATGCTCTCAAAGGACACATCACACAAAGACATGAGAGGGTCAAAGGAAGCACAATATACTGCACAGCTGCTTGCTTATGATCAGTGCTTGACACTATTTCTCATAGTGAATGGAACTTTACTTACACTCAATTCTCCTTCATCTTTATCTGAGCCACCACCCTGGAGATACAGTGTGAAAAGTGATACAGATTTAAGTACATTAATTAGGACAATGTCAACCAAACATGACTGTTTCTCCAAAATGCATTCAGAAAAATAATGACTGTTTCCCTATGCAGAAAACTGTTAAGTGTGCAAAACAAGGTGGGTTTCACCCAAAAATGACATCAAAACATCAATTATAAATATGTGGCACAATTCTCTCATGCAAGAAATCAAATTTAAACTGTTCTTTTATGATTCCTACACAAATGAAGGACAAAATTAAAATAACCATCTGTCTGAATTAAAGACATGCCCACGACACAAACAAAAGTTGCCACAACTTTTTAAGAAAGAGAAACTGGTTGTTTGGCATTGTAGATGAAAACAAAGAAGCTGATGATACATTCAAAAAGCCAAAAATTTCCAGGAAAACTGTCACCTACTTGCAAAATAAAAGAACATCAAATACACTCATGAGGGCAAGATGAAATAGTACCAAAACAGTGAGTGAGAAAATAATACACTGCAGTTCCCTAAAATGTGTAGCACCAAAACTTTTACACTGCAAAACACAAAGAATACACAAGCAGAACAACAATATGGTAGAACAAACCTCTGCAAGTTCTCCTTCTTCCCCTCCTTCCTTAATTTTGGGTTCTGCTGGGGCTTCCTCCTGCTTCCCTTCACCATCCTCCCCTTCATTCTCTTCATAGTCAAGTTCCACCTGATGTTCGTTGAAGTTTGGTGCCACAGGTCTCCTTTCAGCCTCTGAATCCCTGCTGATAGGACTGGTACTTGTGACACGCTCGACTGGGGCTTTTAAAGATGTAGTTTTTGTTGCAGTTTGTCTGCCAAAGCTGTCACCTCCTACATCTAGATTCTCTTCATCTGAAATGGTCTCCATGTATTCTGTGTCATTCTTTTCCAAAATGGGCCCTGATGCAGCTGCAGATGCATGCAGACGTGAGGATGAATGTTTATGAGACAAACCAATTCCCACATCCCCTTCTTCATCAGAATCTATAGCTTCAAAATTAGAGTTTGAGTTCAATACTTCATTTTCTAATTTTGATGGACTCTCATCACCACTAGGTAGTTCTCCATCTGTGTCACTATTTTCATCTGCTGATATAGGCTCAACTTCACCTAATAACCCAGCCTGATCTGTTTCCGAGACAGGTGAGGTAAGATCAGCTGGGCTTTTGATTTCTCCGGCTTCTCCACCTTCAAGTCCTGCTGGACTAGCAACTGTGTGTCCTATATCCTCCTCATCTGAGATTGGCTCAGCCTCCAGAGGAGCAAGATTTGGCAAGGCTGCACCCATCTCACCTTCTGAAGTAAGCTGTAATGATGTGTCATCATTTACATTGTCCACTGCTCTCAGAGTTATCTCAGAAGAGCTAACATTACCATCAGAAACTTCAGAAGCATCCAGGTTAAGACTAGCATTTGTTTTGTCTACAAGGGACATTTCAGGGTGATGAGCTATGTTGTATGTGCTGTCTGGGCTGGCTGGGCCTTCATCCTCTGAGCTGCTCACTTCCTCTCCCCCTTCAATTAATGTGGGGTTGACGGGAATGGGAGGTACCATGGCAGAGTGTCCAGTCTCCGGCAACTCATCGTCAGAAACAGCTTCTAGATCCTCACTGGGGCCTTTGGACTGTCGATTCTGATCCACCTCACAGTTTCCATCTTCACTTTTCCCCACAGCATCTTCTAACCTTAGGTCGATTATCTCCCTGTCATCACTGGATGGTGTCCCTTGAGTGTCTTCATTCCCTGCCTGACTTGATGAGACAGCAATTTCCTTATTCTCCTCAGGCAAGATGTTGCCCTCACTTGATTCTGGGGTCTCCATGGATATCTCCTGACTGGTGGAGGGCTCAACGACACCCTCAAATTGGCGTGGAACAGCATCATCTGGGGGCTGTTCTAATTCCACACTTCCAGTTGAATCTAGATCTAATTCACCATCACTAATATCTTCTCTTTCATCAGATGGACCAGCAGCCACACCGTTGACTGATGAAGCATCAGTGGCAGGTACAGCTTCTTCTTTATTATTAGTAATAATAGTAACATCTGTTCCTGTATTATCACTGGTCCTTTCTAAGAATGGTGGAACGGACTCAGACACTCCTGCTGATTCATCAGCACTGAGAGGCTCCAAATTGATTTCTCTCTCAGAAACCTCACTGTTGCTGTTTGAAAATGGAGATAATTTTGACACATAATCATCCCCAGTCGTGATTTTGTCAACGCCGCTGGGTTTGTCATCTGTAGTTTCGCCATTAATGCTGTGTGTTTTAGATTCTGTCAAAGCTACACCAGGACTTTCAGCTGATGTTTGAGCAGCATCTTCATCTTGATGCGTCTGTGAGTTAAAAGCTTCATGCGGGGCACCATTATTAATGTTTTCTGCAGGTGTGTCTTCACTTGCATTTTCCTCAGTTTTACTTACAAAGTCTCCTTCATTATCTATAATATTTTCAGGTTCAACTGTTTCCACAACTCCACCATCAGGACAAGTCACTTTACTGTCTCCTTCACCTTCCATTAAAAACCTGGATGTGATTAGTAAAAGAAATAGAAGGAAAATCTGTGTTAAACTAAAGGCAACACAAATAATGTTATCATGGCATATCATGTTTAAACAAAAATTAACCTCTGGTATTCCAGTGTTTTCTCCAGACTGAACAATCACGACATTCACCCCTTAAATTTCAAAATCCCCTCTAAAAATACATTAAACATGCTCCAATCTCCCTGTCTTTACTGCATTCCAAAGTTTGTACTGCTTTAGAAAAACAAAATCTCTCTCACAATTTACAAATCCCCCTATATGACATACAGGTGATATGACTTATCACTTAATATGACCTGAGGAAAACGCTGGTATTCATTTATAAAATGTTTAGTTTAATTCATACAAGTACAAGTACTTTTGTCAGATATTATTGATAAATAATATCTCAAATTCAGTGACCTGTAACGGTAGGCCTATCTTGTATCACTCGCTGATGACTATTGAATAAATTGATGACTGATATATTGACAATTCTGCTCACATTACTCACAATAACTAGACCTACAAAAGTTTTAATACAAATTTGCATTCATATATTATATTTCTATGCTTAGCATCAGTAAATTTGCTACCCTGCTAAACTTGTACTCCCATTTGTTTATAAAAACTGGTGTTGACAGTGTGTCATTCTTTCTCGTTTTTAATACACTCACACTGCCTAACTTTCCTTAATATTAATAATATTACTAAATTAATTAAATTTTTAAGGCTGTAACTGTACTGTCAGTTAGGCCATGACAATTGACATGGTCATGAGAACATGAGCATCTACTTGCCCTTTGTCACTAATCTAGACATGACAATCATCTCTTATACTTGTCTAGATGTGGAACTAGATAGAGTCAATCCAGCCTTTAGATGTAAAAAAAGAGTTAGTCTAGTCTGGTCAGTCTGGACTGAATTGACTAAGTCCAAAGGAGGCAATGGCCAATGTGCGCCACCAATAGTAGTCTAGGACTAGGAAGAGAATCCTGAACACTTTGAATCTAAAGTTACAAATCACTTCAAAACTTTTCGTCACTAGTCTAGATATAAACAGAGGAGAGACCATCTCACAATATCAAGAAGCACTGAACTGGGATCCGTGTCTAAACTTTCAACAAAAACTGTCCCCTCCCTTGTTCTGTCAGCCCACACAGGACACTCACCGACTGACCAAGCCGACTTGTTTTCATAGGGTTTTGGGAAGAATTTTACTCTAACGACTAGAACTTGGCCAGGAGACGGATATATCCGCACTGAATTATACCAAACCTTAGATCATACCTTTGTACTTTACTTGACAAAATACAAAATCTCAACAGCAGCTTACAGTCGCTAACAACAAAAGAAATAAGGAAAATCCGAACACCTTTCCATCCTATGTAGAGGCAGCCATTGCAGGCTTATGATAGGTTGCGAATGGTCATGTGACATGAGGATTGCTTTATGCCAATTTGTCTTTTGGATTTTTCATTTTACAATGTATCGTGTTCATTGACAAAGCTAACTTCTGTCAAGAAAGTGGAGTGAAATTTGAGATGCATTTTTTTAAATAAACATACTTCCTTGGCATTAATCTTTATTCATATAGAAAGTTTGGGTTATTTCGTTGTGCTAAAATTAAATGTTTTATAGCTCTATCACATAAAAAAATCAGGCTCAGAGAAAACGTTTGTCAACATGGATGTCGGAGAGTTACTTTCGTTCAAGGTTCTCATCATACCACATGTCGCCAACCTCTCTTTTCACTGTTGTTACCCTACGGCCCTTCTTTTGTATTATGACACTTCGATAAAATGTGCAGTATATCTACTGAGTCTGTCATGTATCTGTCTACCCCTGGTTTTTGTTGTATTGACTAGAATCTCGATGCCGCTGATAACAATAAGTTACATGTTTTCGGCAATCGAGATCCATGCATAGTCTAATAAAGAAAGCAATTTGTTCATAGAATATCACTAGTCTGTATGTAATATTCGTCGATCTATATCTGCAGTCTTGTCTCGTATCCAAACCTTAAGCTTCCCTTGTGCTTTGCTCGGATCATAGCATTTCAAGACTATGGGGTCAAGACGCCCAGCCTGAAATTGAAGTGAAAATGAAGAATGGTTTATGATCAGTAGTCTAGTATAAGCCCGTGTGCAGCCTAATTAATTCAGTGCAGAAACAATGTAGACTCTCCGTTTAGATGTAGATCTATATAACTCTTGGAGAAAGCATTGCTGATTTATGCTCTTCCTCCTCATAATGATGAACAGACAGAATGAATGAAGTCTTGGTGAGACACAAGAAGAAGATGAATAAAAAAAAGATGATAGAAAATAGAAAAAGTTAATAATACAGTAATGATGAAACTAATCAAAAAGAAAAGACGAGGTAGAAAAAAGTGGGATCAAACACAGGGATGAGTTGAAGAGAAATGATTGCAATGAATCCACTTTGCCTTTTGTTTGCTTGGGTCCCAGGATTATGAGGATACAAGCAAGATATAACAGATATAACATAAATTTACACTTGTGTTTTGAGTTTTCAAGTTCAAATATTTCTATGTTATTAAAATAAACATATCTCTTAGATGCTCAATAATTTCTGCTATGAAATGCTCAGTATATAGGCTAAATTATTGACATTTTTACTATAGAGACAAAAAGCTTTCCTGTATGATCTCATGTGTTCTGTTAAGCAATGTTTCAGGTTTGCTGGGGCCTGCATTAAATGAGACATGATTGTAGTAAATGTCAATGCTTTAGAATCACAGTTTTCAGAGACCCAAACTTTCTTTTCTCTCATTTTCACTGATGTGGTAAACAGGAGTCACAAAAGACTGGAGTTGCGATCAGAGAATGTAAACTGTGATGGCATTTTTTGTAAGGGGAAAGTAGTATTATAAAAATATGATTTTATAACTCCCATCTCCCATTTACCAAGCAATTTATGGTTCGGTCCAGCCTAACAGTGCATGAATATTGAATCTACTCCGTTAAGTGGCAGTGATTTTTAAATGTTGGCTCAGTTTTTAAGTCTATATGGTATGTACAATTAATCAGAGAATTTCATGTATGCAGTAGTATTTGCATACATGGGTGCAAGTTGATTGTGTAAAGCATGTACATGAGTCTATTTATGGGACTGTGGTTGATTACATTGAACACGCTAGTCCCTAAACAATTTTGTGCACTTTGCAATAGCACTAAAGGACTCTCACAAGGTTTAGTCTTGTAACTGATTATTCTGTGTGTTGCACTTCATGGACAAAGAATACACCAGTAAAAATGGGCTAGTGAAATGAAAACTGTTGCTGCATGATCTTCCCTAATCAGAAGAGAGGGGCATCCGGGATATGAATGTGTTTTTTCTTCAAAAAAATTAATGTGCCTTCAGAACATATTGTCTGTATTACATGATTCTATTGTCAAAATAGTGGGTTTGTGAGTAAAATTTGCATGTGCATGATGCAAATAGGATCTTTTTACAATGTGATATGATTATATAATAATTTGTCATAAATTTCTTTTCTGTAGCCTGAGAAGCCATCTTTTGACTCAAAACATAAAAAGTCCAGAGATGACGATGAAGATGATGATCTCAGGAGAAAGAAGCGACGTATTGACACCGACAGCATGGCATCATCGTCTGTGGGCAGTGGTCAGATGTCAGAGGAAGAGAAAGAGAAAATAAGACAAATGATAGAAGCTGAGCCAGATGTATGTAACTCTACCTCTCCTCCATCTCTGCTCACTTCTTTGCTCCATCTCACATTCTTATGTCACTCTTCCCATTCAAACTACTTTTGCCATTTAAGCCATCTCTTTGTTCTTGTGATAAAGGCATCATAGCCTTTGGATGCAAAACTTATCAGCTATTTCTAAAACATTATACTCAGTCATTATACTCTTATAGTTTATTCAAGACTCAGTCAGATACTGAAGTTTTCTATAAACATCAGAAAGCAATTTATTATATTTTCTCTACATTTTCTTCAGCTCAGTGACAAAGACAGTGTTTACTTTCAAAGCAAAAGGGCACATTGGTTAAGTGACACTTCTGAGAAAGTTGACACACACATCTGTTAGTTTCATTTATTGAAAACAGTTTTGACATTAAAGTGCTTCTCACATCTTTTCAAGATGAATGTTTGTTTTTTACTTATTCATGCAGGCTGAAACAATGGATGAAACAAGTTTCAAAAAAATGTTGCTTCAGTTTGAAAAACGAGTCTACAAGAACCAAGAAATGCGGATCAAGTACCCAGACTTACCAGAGAAGTAAGTTGTGAAGTCAGAAGTTTTGATATTTTATGGAAGTTTTGAGTGGAGAATGTGAGCTTCATATAGACATCTTTTCTTCTATAGTTGTATAATACAGTCGACTCCACTTAATCGCCCTCCACTTAATCGCCTCGTTTCCCAGGGAACCGAATATTTTCTATATAAAAGTCACTGGATAATCGCCTCTCCGGATAATCAACCACTCTTCAGTGCCTGTGAATTCAAAGATCAGCGATTGAAGGGTTACAGTTGACAAACAAATAATGTACATAGACGGTTTAACAACGCAACGGATGGGAGACTATTTGACCGAGTGACAGCTGCCACCCTGAAATAGGTGTGATAAGCCTTTCCTTCCCACCTCCCCCTCCCCTTGTCCCCCTTCGTACCAAGCTACGCATCACCACCTTCACCCGTCCGATAATGCTAATACACCGAAAGCCATATAGTCTCCTCCCCCCACGCCTTGATTGCACCTGTCTGGTGGATTCGGTTAGATCAGAGAACGTGTCATGTGAAAGAACGGTCTATCCCGACCGTGCCATCCTACTCTTTATTGTCTGCTGGGCTACTGTAAGATGGCCAATGAGAGAGACCGCGGAGATCAAACATTTTGTGCGCTACAACACCGTCAAACTCGAGTCTATCCTGAGTCTGGCGACAAGAAGGTGTCAGTGCATGATATCAAACCATGACATCAAAGAAATTTAACCCTATTGCCAATAATATGGCCGAAATTACCTTCTCCGCTTAATCGCCCACTTTTTCCATGATCCCGAGGAAGGGCGATTAAGCGGAGTCGACTGTATTAGTGATATTGCTTTCAATGTGATACAGAACACACAGCACTTTGTTCGTTGTCTGTACTTAACACAGCTTCTTGCTTTAACACTGTAAGCTGGTATCTGTGGCAAATTTCTGGACCAGTAATATCTCAGAGATATGAGTACATCCAGGATTGACAGATCTGTGGAAGTGGCACATGGTTACATCTTATTGTTGATACCAGACTTCATGAGCTTCTGTTGAGGTTCACCCACTGACATGCCTTACTCTGCGTAAGGTTTTCAGGCCAGACTTTTACCCTCAAGAGTGATATATGTGCTTTTCCTTTGCCTGCAGATTCATGGAATCAGAGATTGAGCTGAATGAAATCATCCATGAAATGCATGTAATGGCTACAGTGCCAGAATACTACCAGATCCTTGTGGATTTACGTTGTGTCCAGTCTTTGCTGCAGTTGGTTGGCCATGATAACACAGGTATGAAAACTAAAACTAAGAATTTTTTAAAAAAGAACAAAAAATGACAAAAACACATTCAGTTTGGAGCATAAGTATCAGACTTCTTTTTATCATTAGTGAAAATAACTGAAGTTTCGTTAGACAGGATGATCCAGTATTATCTGACCTGTCAAAACAATAATTTTGAGTCCAGTTTCCTGGAACAGTTGAGGATTGGCACACAGCTCTCTTCATTGAAATGGCAAAATATTATCTATAAAATTCATGTGCATTTTCTGCTTTCCCTTTCATAATCCTGCAGCATAGCAATACTAATACAACATTCTGCAAGTAATTGTGGAAATTCTGGCAGAAAAAAATGCTTAACCCTTAATGTTTTCTTGTGTATAAGTGACAAAAATGTGTGTACTGTGGTTTTCCTGACATGAATGTTATATTATGCAGCTGCACCTTCTGTCATTGAGTCAAAAATGAGCTTTCTGCCTTTCTATTTGAACTTCAGTTATAGCCATTTTGGATGTGGATGGTATTTATTTTCATATTTCAGAGAAATATATAAATCATTGTTCAATTTCAGACATATCCATTGCTGTCATAGACTTGTTACAAGAACTGACAGACCCAGACATCCTCAGTGAAAATGAAGATACTGCAAGTGTTTTGGTAGATGCTTTGGTGAGTACTGCTAACAGTTCCAGTCTTATTGTTATTCCAGCAATCGCAAATTTGACAGTATAACATAGCATTTAAGCAAATGATTTGCAGTAATACAAAATCAGTAACCTCACAAATGCCACTATAGAGAAAACTGAACAAGTGATTTAAATATTTAAATTTTAAAAAATGAATTTTTGTTTGATGTCTGTTTTATAATAAAAGTTTAATTCTTTTATTGTCATAAATCATGAACAAAGCTTCAAGACTTTTTCTTTAATATACCAGTGTGCTTTCAGTTTCAAAATTCAACACGTTATAGAATTTTTTTGTTGCATTATAAATTGCCTGCTTGTCGATATCCTAGCTGTGCATCCTGCTTGACCACAATTCCTTAGGAGCATGAAAAAAGTTGCAGTTAATGATAATTATGATAATTTGGTTACTTTTTAGTAGGAATATTATAGGATTTTGTTTTGTGAAATATGTTGCGATTAAGCAGAAGTTCTGATTATCTGAATTGCAATAAAGCAGGTTCAACTGTGCCTCTAGGTTGTATGTATTCATTCCATAGTTTTTGTTCTTTCATCACACGGGCTGTAGTTATAATAGCTACAAGGAATGAGAAGTAAATGGAAGACACTGTGACGTGAAATATCCTCATTGTAACATGCATCACAGATTATTAAGATGCAAACATACAGTACTAAGTGAGCCTCAAGAATATTTGTAAAGATAAACAGGCTTGCTGTGAAATTTACAGGACACCTGAGAGTGTTCCATGTTCAGCATGTTTCACAATATTCATCAAACCGGTCTGACTAAGTTATTACTTTTGGATTTGGAAAGTGTTTCTGAATGAAACTGAATCTGTATGATGGTCTTTTCTTTAATATGCATGTTCAGATATATATCAAGGAGAATTCATGACCAAGCAGTGTCTTTATGTACTTTTGACATAATGAACATAGTTATCAGTAATCCTATATGACAGTAGAATTATATGATTACTTTCAGTTGGATGGTCAGGTGGTTGCAGTGCTTGTGAACAACCTAGATAGACTTGATGAAAACGTGAAAGAGGAATCAGAAGGTGTTCACAACAGTTTAGGTAATGCATTTTTGTCTTTTTTTCTTGGGCATATGGAACACTGGGGCATAACACACACTATGTTTCAGAGTACTCTAGCATACTGCAGTTGTTTTCATAAGGAGCTCATGAGTGGAAAGAAACATCAAAGTCACAGAGCGTTATCTCTTCGCAGTGATACATTATTTGCAGATTATGGATCATCATGAACTTTCTTGCTTCACAATTTAATGAAGATGAAACTGTATTATTCATGTTATTTGCAAGAAAGGCATTCAGTGCTAACATATTGACCTGACTTAGAGATTTTTGGCCAGGGTTGAATTAACATAACAGTGACGGACATGCCAGGGAGCTTAGGTTATTTGTGCAGAGCCATCTCCTCATGAACACAAGGTTTTATATCCCATTTGATGGGCCATTATGTTAGCACAATGCTGAAATTAGTCAAGGAATGACAATGACAATTGATTATACACAAGCAGTCAGCTGATTGGGCTACCACCTGTAGTTTATGTGTGTATGTGTGTACATTTGCAAAGCAATAAGAATATTATCTATGGTTTCTTTGATCAGGGAGAGCTGCATGAACCATTGATTGCTCTTGAAATTTGTAGTTGAAGTTGTTTAGGATGGCAGAGGACCTAGGGCACAGAGTATCATTTATAAAGGTCGCTGAACTTTATGTATTGATTATACAAGAGCAGTCAGTTGATTGGGCTACCGCCTGTAGTTTAAGTGTGTATATTTGCAAAGCAATAAGAATATTATCTGTGGTTTCTTTGGTCAGGGAGAGCTGCATGAACCATTGATTACTCTTGAAATTTGTAGTCGAAGTTGTTTAGGATGGCAGAGGACCTAGGGCACAGAGTATCATGGAGGAGAAAAACTCATGTAATTGTTAGCTTGCTAAATTTAAAAAAGAATTCTTTGTGTGTTTCAGCTATCATAGAAAACTTGTCAGAGTTCAAACCTGAAATGTGCGCAGATGCTGCTCAGCAAGGGTTAATGCAGTGGTTGCTGAAAAGACTGAGGGTATGTGTTATTTCTCATTTTTAAAATTTATTTGTTCATGTATTTTCCAACAATTAAATGCTGAGATTGATTTCGATGGCTTAAGTAATGTCTGTCAGCCAAATATTATGATGGAAATAAGTTTGTTGCATGAATGTTTAGCTAATGCAACGATGTCAGGGGCCTTTTGGAAGTTTGCATCCATTCATTTACAAATTAATTAAGTTATTAATTTGTTTATCTGTGTATTCATTCATTTTGTGTACTTATTGAATAGCTAGCTCAAGAAAAACTGAAGAAGAGAAATAGTAACCCTTTCACACCTTGAATTACTGTATTGGGCCTGTCACTAAATTTCAGCACTTTGCTCCTTCTGAAAATTTTTACCCACTGCTAAGTTTATTCCTTGTTGCTGCTGCTAGTCTTGGGGCACCATAGTCTCTAGTTTGTGCAGGGCCACTAAGTAAAAACCCAGTGAGGTTACATATCCATTACACATTCACAGCTGTATAGTTATTCCATCGCATTTTTCATTGTAATCAGGCTCACTGACATTGGCAACTTATATTTATTTTATTTTATATTCTGTCATGTGAGATCTGACAGAGTTTCATTTTATAATACTGTACTTTGTCTTATCAACTATGAAAAGAGACAGAAGTAAATTAATAAAAAAAGATAATTGTTTTTAAAGATGCAAACAATCAGAAAGGTTATTGCATGAGTATCTTATTTGGGCTAGCAGTTATTCCATCTGTTTTAGGGAATAACATCTTATTTATTCTTGTCTTTCAGCTGAAGCGTCCTTTTGATCAGAACAAATTATATTGTAGTGAAATCCTTGCAATATTGCTTCAAAACACAGAAGGTAAGAGCAATTTAGCAAACTGCCATAAATAAAATTATTTTTCCTTTCTGAGTGGTTATTTTAATTTTTCTGTGTATTTGTGGAATCAGAGGTAAAGTTCACAAACAAACTTGCCTAAAGAAGAAGTAAATAAGAATTGAAACACGCATTAATTAGTGAATGGATCAGTAGCATGTGTGATGTTATCTCAGAATTTCGCTGATGCGTTGTAGTCTTGCATATAATGATACTTTGTTTTTGATGAGATCTTCATGATATGGAAATGTCAAGGGGATCCTTGGTAATTTTACCTGATTCACTGTAAGGAATCTATAGCACCTACTTAATACAGTGAAACTCGGATATAACGAGGTCGTCGGGACTGACCGCCAGTGCTCGTTAGAGCCGATGGCTCGTTACACGCATGGTCCACTGAAAATCATGTAAAAACTGTCAGTAGTGTCAGGGAGACCCATATACTAGATCTAACATGGCTAGACTGCTCGCTGCGGGTAGAGCGGAAGCGCCTTGTCTACCGGGGAGTAAAACTGGTCCCGATATCGGAACATCTTTACTTCTGGCTTGCTTGAACCAGATAAACAGCGCCTTATCTACATCATCATACGCCGATGGTCGCTGTCTCTTGTGATTCAGGCTGCCCTTCTCAACTGCGGCCTAATCCTACCGGTAAATTACATATAAGCGAGACAGCAAGACTTGCCTATTGTTGGCAATTGTTACGTAGCCTAAACGTTCGAGTTCCCCGCCGTTGAAAGTTTTATTGCGGACGAAAGGGTTGCGAGGGCTTAATTGCTGGTCGGTTACCTCGTTAGGGCCGAGTTTAGCGGATTTTGTGCTCGTTATATGAAAGATAAGTTTACTATATCAAAGAAGGAAAAAAAACGGGGATTTTCATTTTGCTCGGTACATGCGAGATCTTGTTTTATCCGTGCTCGTTATATTCGAGTTTCACTGTAGTTTTCTTGAGCAGTCAGATGAAGCTGAGTTTGTGAATTATTTAAGAACAGCCGGTTCAGTGTTTTTTCTTGTAATGACTGGAATTATTTGTTCTGTACTTTCAGAAAACAGGCAGTTGCTTGGTGAACTGGATGGCATAGACATACTTTTGCAGCAGCTGGCTGTAAGTCTGTTATTGTATAAATTTGGATGTGAAGAATGAATACCGTAGATGTCTTGAATCAGGTCATGTTACTATCAGAATGAAACTTCATGCTAGATGTTTATCCTCGTTATCATCTCAGAAGAAGATTTATTGTAGAAACTATGCTAACCTCAGTTTTCAGCCTTACAAGCTCTACAGTACTTTGATAAATCTTTAATTACAGGGTTAGTTGAGCATAAAATTGAAGAGTGGATGTCCAGAGTTGTTTACCATGAATTGGATTCCAGTCTTTTCATCAGCATTGTTTTTCATTTGTTCATTTTTACAGTATTTTTGGTACCAGCATAGATTTCAAACTCAGATTATGGTTTGATTGAGGAATTAAGGGAATGCATTTCTGGACGCATTATTGCATCAGTGTACAGAAAGGAGGACATAAATTTCATGGCTCTTACTTATGGTGACTTTATGTTCCACATGTATACAGAGCTTTAAGAAGCATGACCCCAACACCAAAGATGAGATGGAGATGATGGAGAACCTTTTCAACTCAATGTGTTCAGCCCTGTCATTTCCTGCCAACAGATCAAGGTTTCTAAGAGGAGAAGGTCTACAGCTGATGAACCTCATGCTCAGGTGGGTATGAATGAATCAAAGGGTGGAATGGACAAGAGTTCATTGCCTCACATAGATTAAAGTACTGGACAGAATGTCACATTTGAATCCGCCTTTTTGAAATTTAAAGAAGTATGAAAGAGGAACGATCAAAGGAATACTGCTCTGTGTGGGCAAGTTTGTTAAATATAAATCACAGAACATTGGTAACATCATCAAGAACACAAACTCCAAATGCATCGAGTTCCACAGTGTTATTCAGACATGGAAACACTGTAGCACTTCCCACTGACAACTGAGACTTTACCTAACAATAATCACTCTAAGGTTACTTTCCATTTGTGCCACTGATCACACGTGACAGAAGTACACTACAGTACCTTGATCGAGTGTGATATATTTATCTGAACCAATAGCACATAAATAAAAAGCAGCATGTCAGAGGTACAGTAGATGTGCTTAAGGGCAAGTGCGGCACCCTGTAGGGGTAAAATTGGGTAAAATTGTGTAAAATGAGTTTAAGGCAGTTTTTTAAACAGCAGCATGTCCTTTATAGAATCCTGAAGTTATTTACATGATACCTGTCTCAAAAAGTGTATTTTGATGCAAAAGGAAATGACTACCCTTTATCAAATGCATCTATCGGGTAATCTTTATCGTCAATTATCTCAAAATCAAAGTTTTCGTCACTCTATCCGTTCAATCTGACCTTTTTCTGGTCCAATTTACATAAAATTTTGCATAGCAACTCTCCAAGCCCCTGTTTTGAGAATGTCATGGGCTTTTTTCGATATCTTGTGTTTTGGGTGTTTTTTTTAATTTTTAAAGTTGAAAATTTTCTGAAAATTTTCAATGTTTTTTTATGACATTTTTTAAAAAATTATTTAAAAAAAAACTATCCAAGAAATCAAAAAAAGCCGGTGACATTCTATTTTAAATAAAGTGATCTTTCAAATGAAAAAAAAACCAACATCCTACCATGTATTGTTCTCCAGATCGAAGGGTTCAAAGTTATGCAAAAGTCATCCATATTTTCCAATATGGCGGCCAAACAATTGGCGTTTCCATAGCAACGGAGGGAGGAAATTGCGAAAAACCCCAGTTTATCTTCCTTCCTGGCCCTACGTGACCCATTTTTCACCCCAAAATGACAAAGTTCCTTTTATAAATGAAAATCACCTAGTTCTGCCGCACGTCCCCTTAAGTGTCATGCCTTGTCCTGAATGACTTAAGTGCGGACATAGCCTTGTCAGTTTTCACCTTGTTTTATATGAGAGTAAAATGTGCCATTTTGGGTTACTGTGACCAAATTCAGTTTGTGAATTTTATGCTAACAATGTCATGCAGATTTGTGAATTTTATGCTAGCAAGCAGTGTGATGCAACTAAACAGTTGTGGAAAGAATGGAAGTGTTGTGAGTATAAGTATTTAGCGCTGTTTATGAGAGCAAAGGATGTGTTGTCATCTTTTTGTCAGTATCTTTTCTGACCTTGAAAGTTATTTTAGAGATAAACTTTTGAAGTCCTCTTGTAAAATGGAAGTGCAAAAGCCACAGAAATGTTTAAGTAAAAAGGCTCTTCAGAGGTTGACTTATTTGTTACAGTGGAACTCTGATATTAAGAAATTGAAGGGACCAGGACTTATATTTCTTAATATCAGAATTTCTTAATATCCAACAGAGACCATAAAACAAGGGGGCGACCATAATTATATTGACTCATCGTTTTTAACAATGAAATATTGAAACTGGTAGGCTACTGAACAATACATTTTACTCTGCGCTGAAAGCTAGAGTGATGTGCTGCAGTGTGTAGGCTAAGCAATAAATGCGGTTTAATTGATGATCACTCCCAGACCATTGTCTGCGCGTGTTACGATTTCACAGAACATTCTTATCACGGTAAAGATTACTCCTTGTCTCCCCCACCCGGCACGCCCTGCCCAAACCGCTTTACTTCCACCTGCGTGAACAAAGAAACACGGCCCCCACCCCAGATTGTTTTACCTGGGCCTAGCCTATTGCATAAGTATCACGCAAACGTTGTCTCGCCTGTGTGTAATCGGACCCGGCGGGCATTGTTAGGAGTGGTTGAACAAACGAAAAGCTGGTCGGCGCGCAGTTTAACTATCTTCGACACGTCGCCACGTGGTTTTACTCGTCACTTTCTGGGAAAATTATTTCTTTATAAGCGAGATCGGGAAGATTGGCATTTCGCAAATTCCGAGATTTTATTAGAAGAAAGAATAAAGAAATAAAACGGGACTGCATATTCTTTTCTGTATAACCGAAATTTCGCAACATCTGATTTTGTAATATCAGAGTTCCACTGTATTTGATGGGTTTGTTTTTTCTGCAGAGAGAAGAAACTGAGTCGTAACAGTGCCATTAAGGTGTTGAACCATGCAATGACAGGCTTGGAGGGACAGGATAATTGCCAGAAGTTTGTGGAGATCCTGGGTTTGCGCAGTATCTTCCCATTGTTCATGAAAACTCCAAAACAGGCAAAAACAGGCCCAACATCAGATGAATTGGAAGGTAGGGCACCCAGTGACCTTTACACAGGCATAAGAAAAGTTTCCACCTGCACATGTTTGTAGGCCTATTATCATCTCTACTACACAAGATACGCTTGACATGACAGTCTGTGTGATTTCTGTCAGTTTTGAGAAATGTAGAAAGAAAACCTTAGTCCAGATAAAGTGATAAAGACCTGCAGTCTTGAGCTATGATTTAAAACAGAAGTCAAAATATTTCATCAATTCTGACTTAACAAATTAGTGTGACCTAAGGAGTGATATGATTGGGTGATTCAGTTTTGATCTAAATTTAAGTTTGACCACTGTCTTATCACAATGATAGTATTTTTAAAGCAGTAGTTCGGACCAATCGTTTTTTTTATGCCTGTAGTTAATTTGTTTATAGGAGGGAGTTCCCCAGAATTGTTGCCAAGACAAAAACATGTTTCAGAGTGAGACTCTTGTGGGATCAGGTATGGCACTATCCTGTAAATTGATATAGACAAGAATCTTTTGTGAAAATTAATTGCACATAATTTTGTTGCTATTCTGAATGACTGTTTTGTACCTTTTTGTCCTCAGAACACATATGTTCCATCATCGCATCCATGCTGAGAAATTGCCAGGGAACACCAAGACAAAGACTGCTTTTGAAGTTTACAGAAAATGATCATGAGAAGGTATGCTAGAGATGTGTGGAAACCTTTATTTATAACTAGGCAGATTCGTGTTGGCATCTTGGCAGACCTAGTGACAGACAATTTCCATGTGCTCAGTTATATTTGCCATTTCCTCACATCTTCCAGTTGTGAAATCATTTATTAATATTAGGCTTTGTTTATTTTGTGGAAGAAAGGGACAATAAGAGAGTCAGTCACTCTTTACATTCTGCAATGAAACAGTTCTTCATCCCGTACATTCCTGTGCTCTGTCTATTTCCTCTCCACCTATATGAAAGAAAACTGCATAAGTTCCAATTTTGAATGTTAGACATCTGAAAAGGCCCTTGAAACCAAAATTGCATGGATATGAGCTTCTCTACCAAAAGGACTGCTATAACTCTTGATTTAAAGAATGGAACAATATGGAATGTACCAGAAATTTTTTAAATGCTGTGAAATGTTCTAGTTTCCAGTATTATTCATTTGACCCCATTGCGGAAATTATTTTGAGTGATGGAATGACCCTCTTACATTACAACATCATGGCTGTTGTTTTGTTTAAGTGTTAATTTCTCTTTTGGTTTCAGGTGGAAAGGCTGTTGGAGTTGCACTTCAAATACTTGGATAAAGTACGGCAATGTGATGATCAGATTGAGCGTGAGAAAATGGTAAATGTCCTATTTCAGCAATAATTTCTGAGTTCATTTCTACCACATTGTTTATGCACAGGGGATGAAGGTTTTTTTTTTGTGGATGCCTAATGATTCTGTGAATGCATACAGGTATCTTTAAAATCTGTGGTTTCTTTGTAATTTCAAATTGCAATAGGTAAGCTACTGTTTCGGCAGATGGATCCATTGAAAATCTGATTATACATAATAATATGAGATCTATGAAATGGAACATTTTCCCACCATTTTATTTGACATATTTGGAGCAGGGTTTTCTAAAAATTTACTAGCTTGAACCCTTAGGGAAAAATGACATGAGGTAATTGGCTTTCACAAGTATGCAATATTTTGATATAAATGTTATCATAAGATTTGCTTAGGAAATCTACACTTCAATCAAGATGTTTTTGCCTTTTAATGAATGAGAGACAAATTGCATTTATCTGTAAAAATAAATTAACTAAAGCAGTTACATTGAATCAAGATGTAAGTACAGTGGAGACCACATAAACCGAGGTCTTATAAACCGAGTTTCTTGTAAACCGATGTAACCGTGAAGTGAGGGTTTTTTTTTCCTCTTTGTCTATATTAATTTTGAACTAATAAATGGAGTTCGCAATGGGCCGGTTTTCATAAACCGATGTCATTTCACTGCTCAGCGGTTATAAAAAACTTCAGATTGCTCCTATTTACTGTACACATTTTGCTCAGTTATTCCCACATGATGCTCAAAGCCAGACTGAGAAAACAGCGCTCTCTGCATTGTGCTAAGGGAGGATGATGATGGGAGGGGGATGGGTGCGAGGTAGTACTGGTATTTGGACAAACGAGAGGGCCGGCTGGTGTAGTGTACACTTAAAGCATGCCTGTCGGGCATAGACTAGTACAGTCGAACACACTTAAACCGAACACGGCTGAACCGAAACCACGGCTAAGCCGAAAGAAAAATAAATCCCCGATTTTTCTCCCGCTTTACGCAAGTAACAGAAGAAGCAATGAACCAAAACCGCAACATGCAGTAACACGGCTGAATCGAAATCCCCGATCTCACAGATAGCCCGCTCATCCCATTATCAGGTCTGCATCAACACCGAGATTGTTACATTTCGCTGTCTTTGTCCGGCGAAAAGAAATAGCCACGTGAGGAGTAGGTCTAAGGAGAGCGGGTGGGCCCTGCGGCGCAACAGCTTAGTGTCTAATAACGCCCCCCCCCCTCCCCCAAATCTCTTAGCTCTCTTCGCTCGCTTGCGACCAAAAAGAGGAGTGAGGCGGCTGGTCAAGAACGATTGGTCATGACGTGGGCGAGATGAAATAAATAATGCTGGATGAAAGGCCGTGGGAGGTTCGTAACATTGATAGCACTCATGCTCATCAGATAAAACCTCTCTTCATTCCTGACCTTGATATTGAGCCACTGAACTGCCGAAAAATGTCGAAAAGAAAGCAAGCATACTCATTGGAATTCAAGTTAGAACTTATCGATGAAGTTGATGAGAAGAAGCTGTCGAAAAGTGAAATTTGCCGCAAGTGCGGAATTCCCAATTCCACTCTCTCCACCATATTGGCCTGCTGAGACCAATTTCAGAAAGTCCACGATGGTGGTTACTTCCCTTGATTTTGCACTGGAACATCTAAAGCGAAATAGCGCTAAGACGAAATCATATACACGGGCCCAGTGATTACGGTTTAAGCATGTTCGACTGTACCAGGAATACTGTTAAGTGTTATGCCATCAGCGAGGCTGCGAATTATCGATCGATGTCGTCAGTGCACAGGAGAGGGGTGAGGAGGTGGGGAGAGCAGAAAATTGAAAAATATATAATTTAGGATGTTCAGTATATAACGTTGTACCATGCGCTTGTGTTGTATCCAAGTATGTTCTGATATGTCGTCAATTATTGTATGAAGCTGTGTCCTCTGTTGTATTGCTTTTGTGTACATGATGTACATTAAGCTATTAAATAAACTTGCTAAACTTGTTAAGCTAGGGACAATAGGCGTGTGTCGGCTTGTTACATATACACACAGAAACACACACACTGATGCATCAGTCAGTGTTCTGGCCGCACTTGGAGGCAGTCGCATCTCCACTCTTAAGCATTTGCGCTGATCAGAGCTGTTGATTTCATTCGTTCGCCTTTGTTTCTATAACCATGGAATACTTTGGCGACTTTGATGTTATCCAGTGGCCTCCCCTTACTTAAACCGAACACGCTTAAACCGAGGCCGCCACCATTTTCCAAGCACCTTGGTTTATGCAGTTTCCATTGTAGCTCTGGTAAATATCTCATCGCTGGTCTTGTATTCTGACTTCATTGTACCCAGATTATGTTTTTCTACTCCAGAGACTCAAACACAGTGGTGAGGACTTGGATGAAGACATGGAGGACGAGTTTTACTTGCGACGTTTGGATTCAGGACTCTTCACTCTACAGCTCATTGATTACATCATGCTAGAAGCATGTGCCAGTGGGGCACCATCGGTAAGCAAATCATTTATCATCAAGGGACATTAACTTGCTTTGCAAATTTTTGGACCTGCATGTTAAATCAAGACTGAATGCAGTGAACCATAGGATGAGGGTCTTTACAGTCTTTTTAACCATCCTGTATTCACCAATCCTGAATTTCATAAGAGAGCAAAATTCTAGGTTTTGAAATGCTATTCAGAATAGACACATGTAAGTTTTCCGACAATCGTCGGAATTCTGACAATCTACCAGCTGGTCAATTTTGCGACAGGAGAATCCATTCTGACAGCCTCCGCCGTTCCGACCGTCGCCGACACCGCATAATAACTTTATTAGCAAAATGTCGGAACCTGAGAAGCGAATACTGCGAATTTAGGATGCGACGATAGCGAGAGAGCACGCGCGAGGAACCACTTTGAACTTCCGCTTTCGGGTTTTGAGACGATCGGTGAAAATGTTCAGACAATCTTGTAAGGGGCCACTTACAGGTCTATATATTGGATTTTTCATTAAATTTTAATTTTGGCCCAGAGCTGCATGCTGCTACCATGCCAAAGCATACTGAATAAAGTATTATTTGAACTATAAGTACTATTTGAACTATAAGTACTATAAGTGTTCAGATTTGAAATGTTCAGTTGAGTCTAGTGTTACTACTTTACAACAGGTGGAATGCTCTTTTCCTCAGCAGAGATTTCGAGGAGTGCAGTCGTGTGTAGAGATCAGTTAAGTAGTTTAGAGAGGTTTTGTCATTACTTAAAATTGTGGGGATTAAGGTGAACTGGTTAATTTTTCCTCAAAGTTTGTAAGCTTTTATCAAAGATCTCAAAGCATGACTGACCTGTTGAGAACCCTAGAACATTAATGTCTGTTTTCTTGTTTCAGATACGAGCAAGAGTGATGCAGATTCTGAATATGAGAGGTGGATCAGTCAAAGTTATCAGAGGAATCATGAGAGGTTTGTATTTTAATCTGTCTGCACTATTCCAAATTTCCAAGACTGCTTTTCAATTTTCTGGTGGTACTATAGCAACTGCATTACTGAACCATCTCAAATAAAAGCATGACAGATCCTCTCAGTGAAGAAATTTGTAAAATAAAGTTTTATGCCAAGATGAATCGTTTCAGTTTCTTGAACAATGAAATTTTTAATTTATCCTTCATAAAGTTCAAAATACAGAATTCATAAGAGAGAGGGTATGACAGCTGATTTTTTAGATAAATTTAAGGACTGGGATTTTTAGGCTGCAGTAGTATCATAGTGGGGCTATTGAAGAGAGATTGCAACATCACCCATTCTTTAAACAGGATGGCTATGCCTAACACTACTCACCAGCAAATTTCTAATACTGAGCATAACGATAGCAGGTAACAAAGAGTGGCATAACTTCTGACTTGTGATCTCTTCTCAAGGAAAACATTTTTTTTGTTTTGAACAATGGCATTTATAAAATATAAAGAATTGATTTCTCAAAATACAGAGTCATTCCAAATAGGAACAATAAGACCATCACGAAATTCAGCAGCATTCAAAATGATGGCATATCAGATTTCATTGGTGTAGGTGGCTTTGTAGTGAAATGCATAGACGTTATGTGAATGCATCCAATGTGATGTAGGTTTAGGTTGAGGGACGTTTTAAAATTTATCCTTGAAAGGTGTGCTGGTCTTTATACTATTTCTTTTTTCTGCCTTTTTTGCAGAGTATGCTGGCAATATTGGAGATGCCAAAGACCCAATAGCAAAGGAAGCAGAACAAGACAGAATACTGGCCCTTGTAGACAAATTCTGATCCACCATCACACCATAGTTATCATCTGTTACTTCCATTTCTCATACTTCATACAATAAATTGTTTTTGATGACAGTCAGACTGTGTTGTTTCTCTTTCATGTAGACTTTCGTGCTTGTTATTTAGACAGTGGCTTATTACTTCTTGATCTCCACCAAATGCCTTGCAGCCAGTCAACATGAAGCTTAAATGTCCCAGAACTAGAAACTGAGATATCAGTCTCTGACATTGAATAAGGCTTTATAGTATCAAATTTTTGTTTGTTGCAGAAATCATGAACAAAAAAAGCACCTCTCTACACAAAAACCAGTGATTTTGAAGGCAAATGGTTGGTAATTGTGGATAAATAAAAAGTTGTGAGGCATACCAGATAAATATGTAGGATAATATTTGTTTTTCATTTGTGATTTTCTGAGAATATTTGTGCAGTGCATGGAGTGACATCCTGCCTCTTCAAAGAACTATATCTTGGGCCAAAATAATGCTAGGTCAAGCATTTTTTTCACCCACTTACACACAGCTTTCATGCCATGCTAATATCTTGATTTTTAGCCTCAGTTTGACCAGTTGCAAGACTGGCAAATGGCAGACCAACATTTTGCCCATTCTGATATAAAAGATCATATTCCACAAATTTAGAATGCAATTAATGACAAGTTTTTGTTCACAGTTATTAAATTGATTCTGATGATACTTTTGGAATTCTTGTACAGCTGAAGGACCTATGATGTGAACATTCTATGAAGAAATAAGGCTTCATGTAATGAGTAGGTTTTCACATGAGCCTATTTTTCTCGAAACTTCATATATGTGGAACATATGTTAACAAGGACAATTTCTGCTCTCACATTTGTGATTTGTCTTTGATCTACCTAACTGTACTCTTGTAACTTCCAGTAAAACCACGGTGTACTTGCTTTCGTAACTATTCTTGATTTCTGAGATTGTTAAACTTCTGTATGATAAAGAGCGCTGCGGCATTCTGAGTATATTTAAGCAACAAACTTTTTAAAAACAAGCTTGTTTTTCATTCATTATCACTGCATTGTTGCTATGTGGAAAAGTGATTTCATGAGCCAAGTTTATGTACCTTTATGGGAAGACACTATCTGTTTCCAGAACCAGTAACACAGAAAAGATGGTGCACAACTCATCACAATCAATCACTGAGAGTTTCTATGCAAATGTACACAGCAAAGTGGTGAATGATGCATTTTTCTCCCTCAAGTGTGGTGATCTTGGGACATACAGTGGAACTCTGATATTAAGAAATGGAAGGGACCAGGACTATTATTTCTTAATACAGTGAAACTCGGATATAACAAGGTTGTCGGGACCGACCGTCGGTGCTCGTTAGAACCGATGGCTCGTTACATGCATGGTCCACTGAAAATCATGTAAAAACTGTCAGTAGTGTCAGGGAGACCCATATACTAGATCTAACACGGCTAGACTGCTCGCTGCGGATAGAGCGGAAGACTTGCGTCTGTAGATAGAAGGTCAGCCGGCCTAATGCGCATGTGCGGAAACAGCAATCAGCTGTGTTTACATTGAAAACCGGGTCAGACATAAAATATCGAAAGAATAAGATAGACAGCGCGTAATAAATGTTGGGTCAGCTGTGAATATAGTCTAAACCTCAGCAATTACCGACAAATGTGGGATTGTGGATCAGTTTAACATCATTGACCGTGCAACAAGACTGCACACTTAGAAATCGAATTTCCTGATAATTTAGTGATGTAGACTAGTCTAGGCTATCGGTAACCTACACGGCCTCGCTCGAGATCATGTTAACGCAGCTGATTGGTTTTTCCGCACATGCGCAATAGACCGGCTGACCTTCTGTCTGCAGACGCAAGTGAGCGGGAAGCGCCTTGACTATCCAGGGGTCACTTCGATTATTTTTAGTTTTGTTTCGAAGGACAGACATTTTCTCATCTTCGATTCCATCATTAACAGGTGTAAACAAAGTGATGCAAGTGTTGAGAAACAAATGACTGACCAATCGTAATCACCATTTCTGCGATTGTTGTGATTGAAATCAAAATTGCCTAGCGCAATGATTGGTCAAAACAACAGGCTTGGCCAATCACTAGCCGAGCATATCAATCCCATCTTCCTCCCGTCGCATGGTCACATCTCCACCGCATCCTTCCCTACCCCGCTTCTTGGCCTACTGCGCAACTAGACTAGTTTGTACCGGTAAATTACATATTTAATAAGCGAGACTTGCCTATTGTTGGCAATTGTTAATGTTACATAGCCTAATAAACGTTCGAGTTCCTCACCGCTGACAGTTTTATTGCGGACGAAAGGGTTGCGAGGGCTTAATTGCAGGTTGGTTACCTCGTTAGGGCCGTGTTTAGCGGATTTTGTGCTCGTTATATGAAAGGCAAGTTTACTATTACAAAGAAGGAAAAAAAA
>JAWQUT010000362.1:701307-717755 GCA_033807755.1 Ellobium chinense | reverse complement strand
AAAAAAAAAAAAAAGTCTCAGTTGTCTTCATGAAAGAGCCATCATCTTGAATAGAGATGAACATCTCCATTTTCATTATAAATACTGATGCTCATTTCCTGTCTTTCATTCCATCTGACAAATAGATTACAACAAAAAGAAAATGCTACAAATATATAAAATATCCTGTGAAATTGAAACAAAACTTATGCTAGAAAAAAAAAAAAACCATATTAGAACTTTATCCTTATTCACCAATTACAACATTTTCATTCAAATTCTGCTTCTTGTGCCCAGACAATAAAGTTTTTGGAAGTACAACCAAAAGTGAAAAAAAAAAAGGGGAGACATACCTAAAGGGGCCATGCAATACTGCAGATAAAAGAAGTGACAGAACCATTCTTAGCCTTTCTTAAGTTATTTTTACAAATTTTCATGTGTCCTCTACTAAACATCACTTTTCATCAACCCACAACCACAGTAGTGTCATCTAAGAACTCATAATAAGGAACTTCCAGGTTGTACGGGGCAGGACCCTTCCTGATCCTTCCTGAGCCATCATAATGAGAACCATGGCAGGGGCAGTAATAGCCACCGAAATCTCCAGCATTAGCAATAGGCACACATCCTGGAAAAGTAATGAAATTAAATGTGAAGGATACAGTCAAAATGCATGTGAAAATCCAACAAGGCACAAGCATCAACTCAGCAACATGTCTTTTGAAATTCCAGATTTATAAACTAAGGAATAGTTGCTTCTGGGTTGTAGCTTCTGTATCTGTCACTAGCTTAAACTCCCAACAACATACACTATTTGATTTCTACAACATTTACAGGGTTATAATTTTTTAGTAGCAGTCAGCAAAAATAACTATTTTTAATTCAGACCAGGTAATTTTCAATGTGTCTTGTGGCCGGGCAGCTGAGTCCCTCTGCGTAAAATAAAGTTGTTTTGTTTTTTGAAATTTTCAATATACATATCCAACCTTGAATCCAAGTTTTAAGTCAATACTTTTCCAGACATGCCATCTGGTTAACATATAAACCTGAAAACATTTTATATGACATTCTTCAAGAAGCTGTTAAATGCTTTCAAATTAACAGTATTTAAGCATCACTGTAATAAGCATCTCTGTAATAAATATGGGTAATTATAATTCGAAGATATAGGCCTAACTCATTTAGATGAAATTGCCTAAAAACAGCATCCAGTTAACTGATAACTTACTGCAACAAAATGACACATCTTAAGGTCTGAATCTTATTCAGTTTCATGTGAGGGGAATTTTACCGAAAAACTGGTTATCTGTGATTAATTCCATGCCTACCTAAATGAGTGCACACCCCAATCAAAATCAGAAATTTGGGGTTCTGCGCTCTGTCTGCATCGGCCTGAGGATCCCTGAGCTGAGAAAGGTCAACTGCTGCCTCCGTTTCAATTTCTTCGTCGGTTCTGTGTTTCACAAATAAGGGCTTGCCTCTCCATTTCATGGTGACGCTACGTCCTTCAGGTATATCACCAAGCTTGATCTCAATCTTAGCCAAAGCCACTACATCTGCAGCTGGACTCAAATTACCAACAATGCTTCGAACAATGGCCTTTGCGCTGTATGTGGCTACAACAGCAGAGGCTGTGGAGGAGAGCAGAATTGGAAACCGCGTAAGCAATGAATTCTGCGTTTCCCATCTTAACACATTCAGTGATGATACAGGGGAATCCAAAAGATATCTTAAAGTCTTAAGTGAAAAATGTACAACTTGTCACTGCACAAATGCTTGAATTAAGAAGCAAATTGAAAATTTACAGTTTATTTTAAGACCTTTAAACAAAAAACCCACACAGCTTCAGAAACATGGCAGCTGCTTGAAACCCATTTACATGAGGATAAAAATTATTGCAATTATTCTCAATATGATGCGTATTCTTCCTTTTAATTACAATGCTATGTCTTAATTCCAAACACAATGTTTCAGACGAAATATAACAATACATGGAAAAGCTGCCATAAACTTTTGGGACATTCTTTTTCAACTATGTATGGACAAACCACTCATACCTCCAACAACTAAGTAAGATGTCAGTTTACGCTGGCTGTCTGAGGCTTCCGACTTGACATTAGGACTTTTAACTTGATCACGCCTGTATGCAGAGAAATCTGGAACTTTCAGGTCTGTATGGGCATAGCGTACTTGGTTGGATCCTGCAAAAGAAAAATGCCAATAAAAATTATTTTAAAGATGCTGAGAATGAGTGACTGATTTACATGACAGGAAGAGATGCATGAGCATGGGTGGTTTATACTGTTATGTCCTTGGGAAAACTGCCATATAGCACAAATGGTCAAATGCACAAATAGTTACTTTTATGTGCACTGTTCATGTCCTGAGTGGTTCATGCACTGGTCTACTAAGTCTAACAAGAAGGATACCATTCGTCCTAGTTCATTACCTGATATTAACTGGTTGATCACAAACTCACCCTGTAACTGATGGGAAGGGAGTCACACAACCATCAGTTTGATAAAGAGTCTTTCAAGTTCAATTCCATTAAAAAAAAAATGCAAAGTTTGAAGGGTAGGCAAAGAGAGAGAGAGAGAGGAGCTCTCATTCAGTGGGTGAACTGAATGATGAAATGACTGGATAGTGCTCATTTGCATAAAATTTGCAAAATGTGAGCACAAACCCCCTCCTCTGGAGTATGCCCTCTCCTCTGCAGCACACCCCCTCCTCCGGAGATTAAAAAAACAAGGTGTTTTCTCTAAATCCCGGGATCATGAATTCTCCTCTTCATAAAACTATACTGCGTTTGTGCCAGTCTTCCTTCCTTTTCTGCACTTCAAAGTTTGCATTACTTAAGAAAAATTTTAAAATCCTTTTTAAAAATTCACAATCCTCCCTCAAATGTATGACCAGGGGGAATGTCTTCCCAAGTTCAGTTGGAGAAAACATTGAAACACTGGCACCTTTACTGGGGTGCTAGCCTAGCCTGTAGATTTTTCATTACTAACAGACTAGTAGTAGTAGTAGACAGACATAGTCATCACTGTTTAAAAATCAGCCCCCCGCATAAAGGGATGAATATCTCAGCCTTTAGGGGGTTAAATGATGTCTTTTAGCTAAACTTAAATGATACTCTGATTTGAAAACAAATGCTGAAACTATCTGGGAAGTTATCCTTCTTCCATCACTAGACATTATATCCTGTTGCCGTGTTGGGATTGGCATCAAATCATCAAGCACCTAAAAAAAAAGAAGGCCCTAAATAGTTTAATATGTATTTTAGAGTGGAATCTAGTGAAGAAGGACATTAGGACTTTTAACTTGATCACGCCTGTATGCAGAGAAATCTGGAACTTTCAGGTCTGTATAATGCTATATAATGCTTTTTTGCAGGATCCAACCAAGTACGCTATGCCCATACAGACCTGAAAGTTCCAGATTTCTCTGCATACAGGCGTGATCAAGTTAAAAGTCCTAATGTCCTTCTTCACTAGATTCCACTCTAAAATGCATATTAAACTATTTAGGGCCTTCTTTTTTTTTAGGTGCTTGATGATTTGATGCCAATCCCTGCAACACGGCAACAGGATAACCTGATACACAACTTGTCACAGTGTGCTTCTGTGTGGGAAGCAGGCATACTTTGGAAAAGTATGAGCTAGAATCTTGTCCTGGAACTCTCCAAAAAGCTGCTTTTCTTCCTTAAATCTAACCTGCGTTTGGATTTTACCTCTAAGATTTTAAATGAAGCTCACCTGCAAGAGAAGCGCACACAGAGGTTGCATTCTTTGGAACGAGATTGTTCAGCGAGTAGTTTGTCAGTGGTTTTGGAGGTTGCTCTACAGAAACTTTGGAGGCAGATGACAGTGTGGGCAGGCCTACAGATGTGAGGTTCCCTCGGGGGACAGCCTTCGATACAGCCTGCATCAGCTGGCTTTTCGGTAACGAAATCATTTTTGCGTGTTTTCTTCCAGACCTCAGTGGTAAAGGACAAATGACGCTACTTCCTGTAAAATACCGGAAGTCGATAGAAAACAAATTAGGAGTAATTCAAGACTCAATTATTCTTGTCAGTCTATAAACTAAAATGTAACCTTATAAACAGTTGGTCAAGAACAGTATCTACCTACATTGTAATTAGTGCTAAATATGGTTAAGTAACCATACAACAGCGCCATTCAATGCAGTATTTAATGAAGGAGAAACAAAGTGATATCTTCAAAAGTTTTTTACATATTAGTATTCCTTTTTCAAAGACTAACTACCGTAACAGTTACAGTCAAACGAAGCACAACACTTATGAAAGCAACTTATTTGAACTGACCGATAAATCTAATAATAGACAGCGTCTCTCTCTTTCTCTCTCTCTCTCTCTCTCTCTCTCTCTCTCTCTCTCTCTCTCTCTCTCTCTCTCTCTCTCTCTCTCACACACACACACACACACACACACACACACACACACACACACTTAGAGATAAAAATTAAGGCCTGACTTCCCACCGGCTTGAGAAATAAAAAGGCGAGAGAGTGAGAGAGAAAGGAGAGAGAGTGAGAGTAAGGAGAGAGAGAGAAAAAAGAGAAAGTGAGGTGGAGAGGGCGGGAGAGAAGGAGGGAGGGGAGAGATAAAGAAAAGTAAGAGAGAGAGAGAGAGAGAGGGGTGGGAGGGAGACATCGTTCCACTGTCTTGAGAATCACAAAAAGTAGGGAAACCAGCGAGAGTTTGATCATCACATCCCCACACCTCCCCCTTCCCCCTCCCAATCCGAAGCCAAAGAAACAGTTTATTAGATATCCTCAGGAATGGTCTTTAGTAACACTTTATTAACCCTCTAGTGCCCCCAGCGTATCAGATCTGATACATTTCGTGGAACAAAGAAANTGGGAGGGAGACATCGTTCCACTGTCTTGAGAATCACAAAAAGTAGGGAAACCAGCGAGAGTTTGATCATCACATCCCCACACCTCCCCCTTCCCCCTCCCAATCCGAAGCCAAAGAAACAGTTTATTAGATATCCTCAGGAATGGTCTTTAGTAACACTTTATTAAAATATAAAGCATATTTCGCAATATCTACAAAACGAATCTTCTCTAAAACAATTTCTTCAGAAATTGTAAAAACGTTTCTTGGAAGCGCTAGTTTGGTGTTGGCCTAAATGGTTCCCATAATAAGTGTGTTCGGCTGTAGCGAGTGTATGAAAAACATTATGAAATTACGTCACAGTTCATTGGACTTGACTGCCTGTAATAACACACAAAATGGTAAGATTCACGTGAAAAACACATGGACTTAGTGTTACGTTGCCATTTTACCAAAAACATACCTGCGAATCTATTAACAGCTTAAGCCTTCATTATTGGTATACCTGCCACAAGTATATCAATATACAGTATACATCTATATACCAATATGATAATTATAATAATATATACTTTATATACTCCATAAAGTATGCGCGGAGTAAGGGTGAAGTCTGTGGGGGTGAGAATAAGGACTGAGGTAGGGGCGAAGAGTCCATATAATCAAATAATCACTGATTACCAGCCGAAAATGTCGACCTTGGCGAGGGTACCGTAATATTATGTGTGTGTTATGTTTGGAGGGAGTGGAAATCGTGTATGCCTGCTCTTGTTCTTTTGACTCGTAACTTTTTCTGTTGTAGATCTTAAAGGATGAATAGATTAGTCAAGTTATAAATTTGCAAAACATTTACACATTACCTCCTCGAACCTCTTGCATTCCTCCCTTTCTCTTCAGCTTTTCTTCACTACCGGCTCTTTTGTTTTTACTCGTCCTCTCCTTCAATCCCTCCATCTCTCTCCCCCCTCTCTTACTCNGGGGGGGGAAGTCGCGTCCTGTCCCTGTTCAGTTTTTCACCATAGGCTATGAATGTCGAGTAAGGTGTTCCTAAAGAAGCCAAATTTATAACAAAAATACCAACCTGTTATACATAGTGTCTTTTCAGTCGAGCTTCATTACTTTGATAAAACATTGCAATAAATCGCTTCATGTCATAATTCTGCTTGGATCCAATACCTTATAAAAGCCACCATGACCAAAATTCAGGTTTTGATGCCCATGGACTGTCAACAAAGTCGCACATACTGTGTCAAAACCGTCAACAGTTTTGTGGCAAGATGCCAAGTACTGTGTATTTCTCATAATTCACCAGTAGCAACACATAGAATATTGCATGTATTTGTTCAAGACCTTCACAAAATGTCACTAGTGCCCTTTCCTGACATGTGAAATGTCATTCTTTGGTACCAAGCAGCGGCAGTGACAAAAACCGATTGAACACAGATTTTATTATATAGCTCAATAAGATCTGATTCAACAGACTGAACTCTCATAAAGATTACACCACATTCACTGACTGAGCTTACCTCTAAACAGTCACCTTGCAAAGTGCAATGTTATGAAAATGTAAATGTGTCTGCTCACTCCCCACTTCTTTTATGAAAATAAACATTTTTTGTTTGCTTCCTGTTTTGGCATTTACTGGGGTATTGCACTCAAGTGACAGTTGTAGAATCATATCACTCCCACAGCGAAATCTTAATTCAGGCTGTGTACTCTATACCAGTCAATAAATATTTACTAACTTATACATTAACACACCACTGGCTTGCTGCAAAAACCCTCTATTTGCATTTTTAATTAAATGTTTTTTTCATGCCTTCATGTCCGTACATTCATGAATAACTTTATAAGGTTTTAGTCACTAATACATCTTAAATGTATGCAGTTGCACACTCCATCTTAAAAATCTTTAAAGTATGTATCAAGCAGTTTTGCTATGCAATTATACAGACTCTTTGAGTTTGGCACATACAGTATGTAGCTTTGTACTGAGAAGTAAAATTTGAAAACTGTGAGTTACATAGTTATTGCATCGAAGCTATGATATGACATATTTATCAACTCCTTCAATTCCTTACCAAAGAAAGTCTAGTGGAGAAAAACAACAACAACAACAACAGAATGAAAGTGAACTCTGAGTTTATTCAAATAAGTAGTCTAGTTACAGGAATCACAGAACAAAAAATACACAGCTTGTTTTGTCAGTTCCCCTTAAATCATGTGAAAACAAGCATGAACTCAAAATAGTAACACTAAAGACAAATCATTCTTGATGTGGTTGTTGAACAATGAGAATGAGATCTCAAGTACACTGTTAAAACACCAGTTCATCTCTTGCTGGCTGCATTATAAAACCTGCCATGTGACAAATTCCTACATATATATAATGGTTCTAAATTGACTTTTCTTTTCAGCTTGACTGATTAAATTTGACTTGGCAAGTGCACATTCCTCTGAAGAGATATACCGAGCAGGAAATGACATCTTTTCATCACAAGAGGAAAAAAACAAGAGTGACAAAAGAAGTGAAGAACATGAACTTGGATGCACCATGGCCTATGGGACACTGTCACTCTTGATCATCTATATGTACATGGTTTGGTCTGTTTGGCCTGGACTAAAATAATGAACTTACGTCTCATTAGAATATTTCATCATTTAGCAAACAATGTGCAGGCTAGACCATCCATTAAAGAAAATAGATTCTCAAATATATCAGAGAATTAAATCCCTATCCCTGACAACTGCAAAGATTACAATGAAGATGTAAAAATTACTTAAAAGGTTGAAAACTGAAATAATGCCAGAATATCAAAAGACTCAACAGAAAACAAAACCAAGAGAAGATACACCAGTAGCCATTTAACTTGCACTGCTCACTGAAAAATAACTGCATCCACTTATATGTACCAGTATTTTAAGGAAAGTGGTGAATGCTCTTACAAGGAAAAAGAACAAAAACCTACCAATTAATTTTGTTTCTTATCATATTTAGTGAGATTCAGCTCACATACTGATTCAACAACGTGGCTTCTTTAGACCTCTAAATTTTTTAATCACTAACAATCTTGGGTGTCAGTTTTGTTCAAGGGGACTGCTGGTACAATAACAAGGGAAGCAAAGAAGCAAGCATGGGCATGGTGCCAGAAGAGAAGACTCTTTACCAACATTTAAAATACCTATTTCAGTAAGTCTATAAATATTCATAAATAACTTTACAAGGATTTAGTTCACCTATACAATTTAAATGGCCAGTAGTGTACGAATATGAAGAAGGCAGAACAATTACAACAGTATACGAAAGGGGAAAGACTAAAAGGAAAACAGACAGAAAGAAGATGAGCATAGACAGAAGACAAAATAAGTAACAACAGAATATAAAAACAGAAAGACTGATGATGGAATAGCAAGAGGTATGAGGGTGCCAAATCTCTGCAGATCTGACATTTATGCATTGCACAGATCAACGAACTAAAGTTGGGCAATTTATATGTTCAGGATATAGGTATAAATATACTATGCCATTTCACTGGCAACTCTTCAGTGCTAGCGTGGATATTTTTTTAAACTAACTACATTTGCTGTACACAGGAAGCCACATTACTTCTTGAAAATGTTAGTGGTGTAATCATTTGTGATGTGGCTACAAGAGTCGAGTCTTGAGCTGATCTCTATGGCCTTTTTCACCAATATAATCAATTCCTCAACATCCAGGTAAAGATGGAAATTACTAGTGTTTCCTCAACATCCAGGTAAATGATGGAAATTCCCAGTTTTTCAATTTTTTATTGCCTCTGGGTGAAGTAAGATATCACGACTTGTTTCCTTTACTTAAAAAAATAAAAGTTTTACTGTTCAATTTCTATCAATAAAAAAAAAATGCAGTAACATCTCTGTTTTGAGCTGTGTCACTGTCAAATTTCATGACATGATGTCACGACCATGATGTTCTTGGTTTTTACCATAAAAGATTAGCAAAAAAAAAAAAAAACTGGGAAAAGGCAGGAGAAGAAAGAGTTGTAAATATGAGCAAAGGAGGGGGATAGCACAATATCGCAACAGAGTAATATAATTTCCCAACACTGTAACAAGTGGCTTGTAGAACAATGCCATGCTCCAAAGTCCATACACTCGGATTTGTTGGGGTACACAGGGTTTGAAGTGAGATTTCATTGAATACTGTGTCAAATGTGAGGGACAATAACTGATGCAGTCCAAGAAAACAACAACATTTTTATACTTGGGAAGGGCATTTGCCAAAATACACACAAACTTTAGATTTGGAAAACAGTCAACTGTGCTTAAACGCAATCCACTACTAAATGGCACTTATTGATTAATATCAACATTCTTCAGAGAGCAAAATATTTTCTGTATAAAAGTAACAAACAACCAGCACCAGTAATTGCAACCCATTGCTTAATAGCACAATTTTTGTGCTCCTGTGCATCTGCGATCACACAGTGTTGACAGTAATGGCCTTCATGGCATTTATGTACCACCTATACAACTAAGTGGTTCCCTTCTTCTCCACTCTTCAACTGAATGTGAAATCTCACATCAAGTCGGTACATGTATTTAAGATCAAACAATGAAACCCAGCAAATCGAAAAAAAAACTGTTAACCCTTATAGTGGCAATAAAACTAATAAAACTAGTTTTCCAGTGGTTCATGAATCACCCAGAACATCATATGAATTTCTTGTGCTCACAGATGCTCCGTTGTAACTGTCACAAAGTCATGGAACTAAATGTCTGTCAGTGCACATTAAAGGTTGGGATATTCCTAGTTCAAGCATTGCAATAACCCTGTCATGTTGGCTTTTAGTGCAGAAAAATCAGCTGACTTTTGCTACAAAATCAATTCAACTGTCACATGCAAAAACTAGCTCACCCTTTCAGCAAAAGAGATAGATAGATGTGCATTACCAGTCAAGGGAAAATAATGCCAAATTTACTGTATTATTATTAATCTCCCAAACACAACATTCTGTAATGGTGCTTTTTTTTTTTTGGCAAGGCTCTAACATTCACAAAAAGTGGGAAATAGCTTTATATGAGTCCCACATGGCAGTTTTCCTGTATAAAAAAAATTATTATGTGCATGTAGGCAGAAATCTAGAGTTACCTGGAGCGATATAACATCTGCCGACTAAAATTATTTTGCTTTCCTTTCTTTGTGCTGAAAGAAAATGATACTACAGTGAATGAAGTCCAAACATAAAGGGATAGCACATGAAAATAATTGCTTACCTGTTGTAAGGCCTCTGAAAAAAATTTTGATAACCGCTTTTCTCATAGGATGTCACTTTGGGGAGTCAAGCTCAACTCCAAAATTTGTGAAAATTAAGACCCTTGCACAAAAACAAGAAAGAGGCCACTTTAACAATATGACACAACAACACCCCTTTCCTAATCAAAACCACCTGTGACCTATGTCGCACATGTAAGGGTTAATTAATTTCCAAGTGCAGGCTGAGCAAGGCAACATCCTACAAGCACTGATGGAGGCTGATCCTCTGATAACCCTTATTGCTTTATGGCAGGTAATATCTTTTTATACAGAAACACGAGTAAAGCACATGGCAAAAACAACAATACAAAGAGAGCCAATTTGTAATTTCAGCTGTCATTTCAAAAACATGTCAAGTTATTTCCAAATCAATATGTATATGTATGTATTTCATTTTGTCCAGCATGTCATGTAAAATATATTTACAGTATGAAATATGACTAAACATATCATATTCCCTCTAATAGCAGCACCATACCTAAAAAAAAACAACCAACAGTATTTGCTACCCCCACACAACAGGCAGGCTTCACATGCTAAAGTCCCAATAGCATTGGTGTCTGAGTCACTGTCAGCCCAGATAATTTTTGGTGCTCCCCCCCCCCCCCCCCCCCCCCCCNAAAAAAAAAATTCAGTTAAATGTTTCATAATCCTGGGACTTCTAATAGAGGAAATATGGCATAATCAATATGAAATGTTTTTTTCTGTAAATAATTTACAGAATTGTAATAGGGGTTAATAGTGGATATTAATCTAAAATAAGCTTTTGATGCGGATATTTTGCATGGCATTCTACGCAGTAAACTTAACTCAATCACATAACATCCATTTACAACATCTGAATCAAATTTGCACTGCAACAGTTAAGTAGTGCTGAAATAATTCATTATTATATCACTGACATACAAATGGTTACACTGGAATTTACAAGCTGATAAACACTTTTGAAATACTCGAATCGTATCAAGTAAACCCCTCAGTAGTGAAGACAGGATGACTGGATGTGTCTATGTACATGATTGTTTGTGCAGTGGGTTATAGAAATGATGAAGTGAGAACAAGGGGGAGGGGCTGTGAGGCCTTGCATGTTTTGTGCATCTGTATGGAAGAATTATTTGCAGTAAACTTATTGATGGAACTGTTTATTTCTCTTGAGGAATGACCATGTCTTTATCTTTGTAACTGCCTGAATCACCATCATAAAATCACAGCATTTGCAGATATAATGAACACTTATTCTTCTTGCATTAAACTCAACCAAAAAAAAAATGTATGAACTGAAATGAACAATTCATTTGAAAATAAAAAACTATGATTAACAGTTTACTCAGCCATACATATTATATGAACATTCAAATATCTATGTTCACATAAAAAAATTCAGGCTGAAGAAGCTACTCAGAGGAACAGAATATTGCCAAGTCAGTAAAGCGTTTGTTGACCATTTATATAATATCATTCTTCATTATTTACACCTGGCACCAGAAACAGCAGCAATTTCACACATACATACTTGCTAACATTATATATTTCTTTTTTTCAGTTTAAAAAAATAGTCAATCCAATATCTAGGAATCTAGGCGTACCATTTCATAGTTTATTCTAAATATTCGGAATCTACTCAGAAAATGGACTAACATCACAGCCTTGGTAAAAGTGACCAAAATTTAAACAGTATACAAGAAGTCTTGGAATGAAATCTTAATACATCACTCCAGGCATACTTGGATTCACTCATCATAGCAATCACAAACATAACCATAAATGCCACTCACTTATTATCAAGTTTTCTGAAATTTCTGTGATTTCATGTACACTGTTTCATACTGTTGAAATATACGTATTTCAGTAGTAATCTGCATAAAGGAGAGCTAGATATCTGGGTGCACACATATGGAACTATATTATCCAGAAACAATGTCAAGGGGCACACAATTATAACTAGAAAAAGAGATCCCCCCCCCCCCCAANTGAACTCAAAAAAAAAAAAACCAACCAATTTTACATTTTACATTCTTATTTTTCTACCAAAGCAATTCACAATTCATGTCAAAATAGCCTTCCCTGAAAGTGCCAACATTCTTTGACATCAGAAAACGCAATTTCATAAAGCCAAAGAAATTGAAATACATCAAATTGTACCTGATAAAGTGGATTTTCACAAAACTGCTAGAGAGCCTCCATTACCCCTTGTTTGCTTAGTTACCTCGATAAATTAATATATAAGTCTTGGATTCAACTGAGCATTTTTCTGGCGAAAAGTAGGTGCCGGCATTTCAAAGTTACTCCCCTTTTGTTTTGACATCATAGAGGTAATGTGGGCCAAAACTATTATGAAGCTTGTGTGACTTCATGAGTTTTGAGGAAATGACCAGGCTGAACTTTCCCATTAAAGAGTGTGCACACCTGATCCAAACACACTGCTTTGGGTATCTGCAGCTATTTTTTAATATTGTTGGAATGTTTCTGCATACAAGGAATGAATAAGGAGTAGTGGATCTGAGAAGACATAATTTCCTTTTCTTTTTGGCGTGGCTCTGTTGTTGGATGTAAAAGCATAGCGAAATGTTGGTTCTTATGTATGCTGCCAAAGATTTTGCTAACGTCTAGATTTAAGATTCTGAGCTAGATCTGAATTTGTTTCACAAATGCTTCTTCCAAGGGCAACATAGTCTGTCACAGGTTAGACTGACTGATCTCAGTTACAGGAGATGAAATTGCATTGACCAGCATTATTGGTTATAGCATTGGCTTCTGGCTGTGTTGGCAAGCTCAGCCGTAACCATCAAAATGAAATGAAATGAGGCTACTTCATGATCTCGACCCATATGTGCTGTTTTCATGATCTGCAGTGGTTCACCAATGTTGCTTTTACCTATCAGAATGGCTAAAAATCTAAAACACTGAATGTTACACAAGAAAGTCTCGCTTGTGGGCATGTTTGGTGTTATGCATGATGGATAGATGACTTCATTCTGAAGAGTAAATGGTTAAGTTGTGATTTATAACTGAAAATGCCACATATTAGGAACATCTCTGCAAATCTAATTCAGGCTATAACATATTACAAGTAGTAAGAACTGAAACAGCTAAAAGTTATTTTGTGAACATTTGTTGTCTTAACTTGGCAAAACATATGAACCAAGCAGGGATTTGTAAGGTTTTGTTTCACTTGAATAAGCAATTCCATTTTCATCTCCTTCATTCTCTCTGCTAGAATGACTGTCAGGTTAGCAAGCCACAGACCTCATAGAAATGAGTGATGTTGCTTCGGTCCTTACTGTCCCACAAAGTTTCTGCTTTAGTTGGTCAGAGGTTGTCAGATGCATGCACTAAGGTCTGTGAACTGTGAGTATGAGAGGGGTTGATTTCAAGATAGTGGGAAAGAGGAAGAGAAAATAAGGAGGTTTGTTTAAGAGATCACATTCCTAAAACAACATGTCTTATGACTAGTCAAACTAAGGCTTGTGTTGCTGGATAAGGAACTGAGATATCAAGATCAGACTGCCCAATCTTTTGTTGCGAAACTTGAAAATAGAATCATTTCTGACTGATTAATTACAAATTTTTTAGGGGAGCATAAGAATTTTTGAATACATGTTGAGTTTTTGTGAGGAAGATTATATGATTTGTATATTGGAAAATTTTCTAAAATCATGATTTTCTCAGCATTTTCACAGATGTTTTGTGATGACTCCCACAGCCACCTAGTTATGAAATGTTACCATCCGATTTCATGTGATCCCAATATACCAGATATGGTGTGAAAACAATCTAAACCTTATTTTGACTGGCTGCAAGACATATTATCAGAGTGCTTCACATCTGTGGCACTATTCTGATAAAAACACTGAACAAATGAGGAGATACAGGGCTGCTACTGAATTCTGAATAACATTTTTCCATGCCTTTTTCATGTGGTCCATCTATTTTTCCATGATGATAAAGTAATTACACCACCTTGTGACTACTATTTGGAGTGTGAAATTTATTAAACATTGCCTAAATTTTCATTCATCCATGGGAGAGTAATTCCTAGTAAAATTATGAATGCACAGTCTAGGTTCTCTAAATCTCTGTGCTTTTGCCAAGATATTTGTTCAGTTTTGCTGATTCTAAATATCTTCCAGGCCTGGAAATGCCAATGACAACTTTCCATGATCTCCATATTTTCCAGGTCTGAGGCAATTCTGAGCTATCAAAGCTGATAAACAAGACATAAGTTATAAAACTGATAACAATGAACTCATCATGTCAAAGTAATGGCAACATTTTGTACCAGACAATATTAATATCGCAATGAGTATTCCTGTTACAACCAACAAACATAATCAGACTGACTCTATATTCAATGTCTGTTACATGCAGAATTTCCATTCATTACCAGGACATCAGAATTTTGCAAACCACTATGGATACTGACCTTTTGCAAACAGTAACCATCAGTGTGGTTTGTATGCAATAACAAGCAGCATATGCAACAAAATTCAGTGCAGGAGAGCGGACCATTTTCCATTTTGAGGCAACCCAAATAACTATTTACACAGCTGTACATCAGCCACCATTAAGTGAATTAGTTTTATAGCCACCAAATGAGACAAACAAATATCTAGAATATAACGCAGAGAATCCACATATTGGCAGTCATGGAAGTGCTGACTTGGGTGCCGCACAATATCTTCCTTGAGATCCACACTGGAAAAAGGCAATCAGCCTGAAAGGCATTTCTCTAATATAATATAATTAAATCATCTGAAACAAAGTCAGCCCACCAACACTTGATTACATGCCAGATTTTGATGACCAACTGATTAAATTCTACTGTTACCCAACACAACACAGGTCCTTCAGGATGATTACATTTTGGTCATTATGAAAATCTGGGAACATCACCAACACTGTTCATCACAAGCATGAGTGTGAAATGTCTCAATGGAAGCACATATAATAAGAAGTGTAGGGACTTAACTTACCCTCTCTAAAATACTGCTTAAATCTCCAGGAGTAAAAGGGAAAGTCACAAACACAGCACACATTCACAATTGGCTGCAATATCTTTCTCAACCATAACATCCCAGTCAGAAACTTTGCAGTTCCTCCCGTGGTGGTGAAACCATAAACTTTGGGATTCACTCTGTTGTTCCACAACCAAGAACTTCCTCAAGGCATCCTCACTTAATTTCCTGCAAGTGCCAGAAATTGAGTTTCTTTCTTGGTTCCTCAGCCAGGAACTTTTGTTGGACTTCTTTAAATGGTTCCCCTGCATACTCTGAAGTTCCTTCCCAAATTCCCCTCCTAGAAACTAAAGTTCCTGAGCATTCATTTCCCTACAGCTCAATCTCTCTCTGTAATTGCCTTTATTTGCAAAATTCATAAACAAGTTCTGGAGATGGCATTTTTGTTTGTCTTTTTCTAGTTTTCTAACCTGCATATTGGCAGTATCAGGAAAATTGAACATCACCTTAAAGAACATCTCAAACTGTTGCCACGGGTAGTTATGAAATGGAGGGTCAAACCACAGAATTCTTTCACTGTGGTGCAAGGGCTCCTGGATGATGTAAGCCAGAACAATTCTGAGGTCATATAGGTAACTCTCAAAATGCTGACACCAGATGCAACAGTATTAAAACCATTTCTTTCAGACATCTCAAATGCCTCTATTGACAGTAACATCAACAAAGGACTTGTCTGCCCAATCTTCCCAAAAGTTAAAACAACTTTCCACGGGTGTCATAAGAAGTGATAACGGGACAAATGTCAGCATTCAGGTGGCATTAACCTTTCTGCATCAGTGAAAAATATTTCCAGTCACCATCATTCAAACTGTTCCTCTGAGAAAAACTAAAATGTGAAGCATTCCATGCCAAAGATCATGCCCAAGCACCATCACAGGGTCTCTGGTGGCAGCAGTTAGGAATAATTGCCATATTCATAACCAATGAAGAAAAGAGTGAGAGTTCTGATATTAGTTTGTGCCACGTTCTAATCGCCGCTGTGTAGCCTCCAACAACACTGCTCTCCGACTTGTTTGTTCATCATCATCTGAGACATCAGCAAGGAAGCTGGTCTGAGACATTTGGCTGGAACTGGTAACAGGCTCCATGCTGTCAGTAGGGAGTGTGGAGTCTGAAAAGCCCTGATCAGAATCATTTGCCAGTGTTGAGGATGGGCTCATCTGGGCAGACAGTAATGATGCTTGCCTGGCTTGAAACCTCCTGTGTACACAAGACAATATGGGTGAAATGGACTTTGATACAAAGAGTTTAAATCAAGGCTGCCCAACTATTGGCCGCAGGCTGAAACATGCTCCCCCCC
>JAWQUT010000362.1:668891-701301 GCA_033807755.1 Ellobium chinense | reverse complement strand
CCCCCAGGGTGTAAAACATGGTTTGTGAAACTCCTAAAGACTACAAAATGTTTTAAATTATTCAGTTATGACCCAAGTTGTATATACTACAGATCTCACACGATGACTTAAATATGAAACTGGACCCCTTTCTAAAAGGGTTAGGTTTCTTGCCGAACATTTTATTTATTATACATGAATTATGAGAATATGATCTACGTTATTCCTCTAACCTTCATTCCCTAGTATCGAATGTCCCAACAAAAGATTCCACCATACTATTCATTCTTAACTTGATAGCTGAATGATACTGAAATCTAATCACTAAACATTTCATCGGACAGGTCAACAAAATCTCTTGCTAGAAACTGTTTCTTACCTTCTTGCTTGCTCCAGCATAGCCTGCTTTCGCTGTTCAAGCATGCTCATGCGCTCTGACGCAGATTTGGAAAATCGACTTCCAGACAATGAGTTGGAAGAAACTGTCTCTCTGGAATAAAATATTCATTTCACATGGTCAAGATTATTCTTAGCAGTGTTTGATTGATCTCTGGCTATCACTGAATACCATCTGGACAAAGTATATTTTATTTTGTCATGAAATACAAGACGATCCTTGACCACTTCTATTTCGATCCACAAGCTATGCCTATCCCAATGTAGTTGTCTGTCTCTACTTTTCATTATTTGACAGAATATGTTGTATTTTTATTTTATTATTAACCCTTATCTAACATCTATTCCGAAAACAATGGATGATAAATGAAGATCTTATAGGGCTTTATTATTAGTCTGATAATGATAACATCCATTCTACTCACTGAACTTCAGCGGAATTCATATCTCCAGAAGCTTCTGTGCCTAACTGCAGATCTTGCTCCAAGTTAGGCAGAGGCTGTGAAGCCATTCTGGAAGTGTCCTGGGCGGACACAGGGGAGTGGCTGATTGCAACCTGCAGACGGAACAAACATGACTGATCAGGTTATTTATATTATATTTATGCTGCTCCCATGTATATCACATGTGCAACTTTCATGTCGTTCTATGTCAGTTTAATAATTTCATTTGACTTCAGTATGGTGTGTAAAAACAATCTGCAAATAAACTTATTGTGTTGTGCTGTGTTGTGTTGTGCAGTTGTGTTGTGCAGTGTTGTGTTGTGTTGTAGTGTGGTGTGAAGTAATGTGTTGTGCTGTGTTGTATTGACTGTACTGTACTGTCTGTATAAAAGCAAGCAGCATAAAACACACTTGCTTAGCATTTCTCATTGAAGATCACGAATGCTGGGCTCTAAATATTCACTACAGTATTAAATCTATATATATTTGTTGATTTGTGCTCCCTAGCAATGACGATGAGCAAGAAGAGCAGGTGAACATACATGCCTGGTGATATTGCTACACCTGATACTACCCAGTGAAAACAATAAAACTGATGACAGCAAAATTCTAGCAAGTAGATTTGAAATTTACGATAAATGTGTGTAGTCTTTTACTAACTTAACACAAAACCAAAAACAAAACCCTAACAACACAGAAAACAGAATGTATGTTAGCTAATGAACCAACCTCAGAAGCTGTAGAAGTGCTGCTGATGCTGCCGTGACTGTCATTTCTTTGATGACCAGCTGCTGTAATTGGGACCTGCAGCAGAAAACATGACAAGGATGCAAATTTATCATGGCAATCATATTATGGTGCAGAGAAAGGAGATACAATTAGGCCTGAAACAGCACAGTATGGATGTGGATCCCAGTAAAACTTACTGAACACTGGATTGAAGACTTAAAAAAAACAGATGTCATCAAGTTCTACCACTTAATCATGCTAAACACTGAGTTTTTAATCAGATCAATCCACAGTTCCTATGGAATAATAAGTCAGTAATTTCAACTGAAAATACAGTCACAAGACTACAACTCCATGCTGGGTCTAGATACACAAACATGCTGGACAAAAACCAACACAAGATCGATGCATTATAATCATAAAATCATGTGCTTAAAATGTTGATAAACATTTGACAGATGCTTTTCAAATGTCCCCACCCTCCTGCCCTATCTCAACCATGAAACAGAACTGACAGAAGAAATTTCAACTTACAGGAGGTGCTGTGACCCTGCCTTCCAGGATGTTGTCTATGGTGAGATCAACGGAGCGTGTGAGCCGCAGGTCTTCCATGATGACAGACTGGGGAATGCCTGGGAACACAACCTGAACTTCTCGGGCCTGTGGAAAAAATAAGAGAACATGTTGTCTATATACTTGAGACTCCTATTCCTTGAGTGCACATACAATTTGACAGAAGATTTGAGTGAGTGAGTGCGTGTGTACATGCATGTGTGCATGGGTAAGTGTGTGTATGTGTGTATGTGCAGGTATGCGTGCACAGAGATGCCTACCTTTGGGCATGCCAATGAGGGAATTTTCCCTCTAAAATGAGGGAATTTCTGGACCAACGAGGCAATTTCCACTAGCACTACATATGACTAGTAGACAAACATAAAGTACACCTTTCATCTCTGATCGTTAAAAAAAACCCAGTTATCTTCACATAAATGAATGATAACAGAATGAGGAATGCTTTTCTTTCTCTGGATTAAGGCAATAAAAATGAGTGCTGAAAAAAATCGTAACTAGATCTAGATTTTGGCCTGATTTGTTAGTTCACTACTCCATCACAATGTGAGTTTTTGCTACTAAACTTAATACCATGTCCTGTTATTGTACAGTTTTTAATGCTGGCACTGTCCATTCAGTCCATTCCACAGGTCTTGGGAACAGAGACTAGGTTCTGAGGTCAGCTCTTATTTGACATTATTTGCTAAACTGACCAGGCACTAAATTGTCCACTAACATCTTGAACTTAATACTGACACTTTTCAATTTCAATAAGATTTTGGGATAATCAGGGAATAGGACCGATCTTGTGGTTAAACAAATGACTAAATGAACTGCATCTACACAAGAGCAGTCCTGTCCCAGGAGATAGCCAAGATTTTTTATAATACAGGCTAACATAAAAGCTCTATGGATCTGAAAACATCATTACTATCATTTTAAATTTATCAAATTAGGCCCACACATCTGAACCAGAGCCAGCTGACATTTTTACACTTTCAAATAATTCAGAGTGACTTACCTTTATTAATAAAGCTTGATTTCCTGAGTGGCTCTTTATTTTTGAAATGACCATGGAGTAAAGTTTGCTAATCATACTGGACATACAGGTTGATGGTGTCAGTTTGTTATTTAGCCGGCCATTTGCTGGAATTTTTAGTACCATGTGGGAATGCAGGAAAAATTCTAGTCTGTGGGAAATTCCCACAAAATGCTGGAGGGTAGGCATCTCTGCATGCACATATGTGCAGATGTGTATGCATATGTATGTATGCATTTTTGCATGCATGTATGCATGTGTGTGGGTGTGTGTGTGTGTAAAAGCTGCGTGTTTGTGCACATGCACAACTGAGTTTGAATATGTGCGCATACAGTAATAATGCAAATCAATCGCTTAAGGGGTGAGGCACTATGTAAATGCTCTTGATTATTATCAGTATCTATAATGCCACAATTGCATAAACACCATGAAATATGCGGTTCAGAACCTGTTTTATCAGCAGACAGTTTGAAATATCAAAGCACAGGTATAAATGAACTGCATTACTCAACTGAAAAGTGAAACAAATATCAGATATCAAATTGAAATGAAAAATGACAGCAGCTGCCTAAAATAATGAACTTATCAAAAAGCTTGCAAAGAGTGAAGTTCAGTTTAAAAACAATCTTGAAATTATTCATAATGGTTGGTTTTCATTACCATATTATCCAACTGTGAGGTCTGCGTTGCATGTGCCTGCTGGCCAGGTAGGAGATTTGTGTGAGTCACCTCTACAGAAAAACTTGGCAACCAGCTGACATATCGAGATCCTGTAAGCAGCAAGCAGTACATTACAATATTTATAGGAAAGGGGTTATGGTCCATCCAATGCCCTCACTGCATGACCTAATGTCAGCTGTCTTATCATTTTGCCTTAAAGACGCTGTTTCCTCAACTATAAGGCAGCTACATGTTTAACTAGAATCTCCTGAGTTGCCACCAATACGTGAAAAAATTAAATGCTCACTTTTAAAGGGATGGCGTATCTGTGCCAATTAATTTGCTAGCCTAATGAGGGTTAAATGGCCTGCACTTCACAATTTAATGCATGTTTGGACTTTTCAGATGGAACTAAATATGTGACATGACTAAATGTCACATACAACCTTCTCTTGGTATTCTGGCATGCTTTCATTCTGAGTCCTGATGATACTCTGCATTTATGATGGCTTTAGAATTCTAGTGTTGTGATATAGGCAAGCATCCCAAACACAACAGTACTACGTTCCACCGACTGCAAGCCTGCATAATACATCTTAGGAGCCTTAGGCCAATAAAAATAATGTCTTGAATAGGCATGCAGTCATCGGTGAGTTTAATACTGAGAACAGCTTATGGTGTAAAATACAATCTTAAAAAAATTGAAAAGGCAGTTTCTTAGAGAATGCAGAGAAATTCTCCATATTATGCCGCTCTCTCTGTGCCCCGTAACTCTACAAAAATCAATCTAAATTAATTAAAAATATTCCCAATATAAAAATCTTGATTTTAAAAATCTTACAGATGAGCATGAATACCATGACCTCATATAAATCAAAATCATGGATCCCCCCAATGAATCTTTCAGAACCAAATTTTCTTCTCTAAACTAGCGCTTAACATATTTCTTGAAAGTCAGCACACTGAAACAAGATGAGATGGTCCTGAAGAATTCAAGCTTTCTGTACTCAACTGTATAACAATGAAAGTTTCTCACCATCAAAGTGGAAGAAATGGTTTGTGGTTCCCTGGTTGGGTGGGACAACAATTGCATCTCCCAAATTTGGTGGCCCTGGCTGCACTCCTGCTCGGTTGTCTCTCTCACTTGGTTCACTCAGAGCTGTTCGACATGTTGGGCATGAAGTGTCTTGCTCTAGCCATGACCTCAAGCAAGAGCTGAAGAAAAACAGAAGAAATGAATAATGACAGCATTAGTGTGGTTGATTCAAATTAGTTTCACACAAGTCTTCAGTTTCATTTTAAACAATCATCTTTTCTTGTATTTGTCCTACAGCATTCACAATGCCTGGTGCAATTTAAAAAAAACAAAACACTTTGTCCTGACAGGTAAATAGATTATGGCATGTAAAGCCTGAACATTTTGCAACAGAAGGCCTTACCTTTGCTAAAACAGCTTTAAGATCTGAATATCAGTTTTGCTGTTACAAAATTCTTATCTAATTTCAATTATTATGTTAGGACATCCACCACTTCCTTGTGATGTTTTTATTGGAAGATCAGTGCTGACATAAATATTGCTAAAAGTTTGGAGAGAAAACAAAGTTAAGTCCTACTAACATGAGATGTAAGGGCTACTGATCTGCCCTGAAATGGAGAATTTGCCTAATATTTACTTGTGAAAGAGGTGACCACATGGCAGTTTTCTGGCAGACTCCATCTTCTCCCAGCAGATAGCACAGTCATCAGCATTCTGTTCCAGATCTTCCTGAGTAGCCATAGAGAACCTGAAAGGGCAAGACATTTGGACATATCCTCATTAAAACATAAGAATTTTTTCATCATTAGTTCCCAATGCCAAGTCAAGCTAGTAATAATAATAAGATCATTTTGAAACGGGGTTTCATTTCCAGTTTCTTCAATCTATTATAAAAATAACATTCCTATAAGGATTGTATTGGAGTGCTAGATCCTCTGTTGCCTTGCTCTTCGTGTAAGACTGTTTCCTATCTACATCATCATGGAAGACAGCCTTGTTGCAAACTCTTCTGATCTTGTGTATCAATTCCTCAGTGTTGGAGATGGAGGGACATAAAGAGGAAGGCAGAAGTTGCAACCTTGTGGGGGAAGTGCTATATGGATCTACATCAGATAACAACAGGGACAATGAGTATAGCAAATCTTCACTGGATTCTGAAATGTAAAACAGAGCACATATGGAGCTGTCCAGAGTGCAATGCTGTTGTTTCCAAAAGCAAGCTGCAATTTTCAAGCTGCAGTTGTGTCATCCACAGTAACAAATCCTGAGCTAATGTTTTACATATATCTCTTTGGATACAATTAGCTCAGCTTAATCTCAACTTCCCACAAAAAGTTGCAAATTAAAGCAGAAGAGTCAAAGCAGATATAGATTAAACTTAAGCAACAGACTTTACCAAAAGAGCTGTTGCAGGTTTTCCCAATCCAGGTTAAAACCAACTCATCAGATAAGGTATCCCTAGTCCAGCATTTCAGCAGAGCTAAATATGTCTTAAATCACAGCCTTAAAAAAAAAAGTTACTCCTTAGTAACATTCTCTCTCCTTACATCAATGCAATGAAACAAAGACTGACAAAACTATGAACTTACTTTGCCTCCATATCTTTCACCACCTTGAGATAATTCTTGTGTCTTTTAATGCGTCGCTGGAACTCATAGAACAAGTATCTCAGCTGCATGCAGATGACAAGACTTGCCATGCTCAAAAAGATGTTTCCATACAACTGAGAATTTAAAGAAAACGGCTGACATGTAAAGACGAGTAAAAGTTCACATTATCATCACCTCATCAAATCCAAACTGAGTATGTTGCTTCGTCAAAATCTGAATCAACCATAATATATCATTTAAGTCTTCTGCTAAGTGTCCCATGTTATAATAATGTAGTAAAACTTTGCTTCTATTTTTGCTTCAAAATACAAATAGTGTGTTACATCCTTGTTAAATGCAGTGTTCATTTTTCTTCTTGTGTTATCAACTGTGCAAATGTTGATCTGGTCACATTTGAAGGTTCTGAAGAAGCCTCATACAGTACTGCTCTGTAATCATTGATGACAAAAATGGCAGGCTCTGCCTTCTTTCCTCTCTAACACAAGAGGCCAGTGTAGGCATGTCATCACTCATCACCCTTAACACAGATTAATCAACACAGAATTGATGTCTTTCAAGGGCATAGCATGCAACTCTTACTGATTTTGTGCACTTTCCAGCATTGAAAGCCTTGCAAAGCATAAAAGACAAGATTGACTGAGAGAGTCAGTGTAATATTGATCAGGTAAAAAGTAGTACTCCAGAGGAAATTTTCAGTGCTGTCTGGAAATGTGGAAGAACTGTTGGTATGCAGGAAGTTCCTCCAAAAGGCAAGCAACTCTATCAGAGACTAAAATGTCTGATTTGTAATGAAATTATTAACTTTCCATATCCTGTTTATGATAACTTAAAAGGATGCTGCTATTCACAAAACATTAAAAGCATCCATCAGAAGAAATCCATAATAAACGGATTAATTCCTGTAAGTTACAGGCAGGACACATCACTAATTACCCTGCATCATTACTCAGTATAGTCTCTATCTGTGTTATTTCAATCACTTGTTCCACACTACACAATTGTAAAAATACCAGCATATCTGCACATTCTTTCCCCTCGAACAATAATTTTCTCATTTATTAAGTGCAATCAATATGTGCTGTAAGCTTCTAGATGTGTGAAAACTATGACTTTCCATGAACAATCATAAACAACTGATGTGAGGGATGCATGAACATACTGAGTGCATCCAAGGCATGCCACTTTCTTTTCAGAAAATTCTCTAACTTCTAAAGTTTCATATACTATACAGTCCACATTTTGATTTTTTCTTGTGATTTATATGATGCTGAAACAATTCTTATGAAACAGATTTACACGGGCATATATAAGCAAACTACTTGTCTTAATTATATCACAGAAAGATGATGTATAAGGCAATGTCTAATTAGCAATCTTTGAAAGACAACAACATTCTGTGATGTCAAGAATTCTCTGAAGAGTGGAATCCCTGGATTCTACATGAGGAGGCTATAACTAGGAGTTTCAGTACGAAAAACATGAGTTTCATATATATTCAACAAATTACTCAATTGGGCATTGAGTATAAAATAACATGAACGTCTAACATTCTAATTCAAGATAAAATCAGAAATATATAAGGCAAAAGAACGGTCCCAAATGAGGATTTGAAAAATGCACATGAATTCTCACAGCTTTATGCACTTCAGGATACAGTTTACTCAGTAACTGATATGAGCCATGACACTGATTGACCAGATAAGTCTGAAATGGAAATTCATGAATGCATGATTTTGTTAAGTGCTAGTCTTTTTCAAAAGTCACACATCTGATTTCCTAAATCATATTTTGAATTTCTTCATTGCAGTGTCGTTAAAGCTGCTGACTTGTATGATTTTATAAGACATGCCACTCACTTTTCATAAAATTCTCTGACTTGTTGCAGTTTTACACAGATTAAATCATCGAGTTGAAACACACCTAGCCTAGATTTAATAAATGTAGAGGACATTCAAAGCAAAAAAGAAGACCAACAAAAATGAAAAAAAGATGAAGCATTCTTTATATTCCAATTTTTCGAAACAAGTAGCTTCTCAGGTTGCTGCAAAGTAGACCCCACTGAAACACAACATTCACTGATTTCAGAGAATTCTCTGAAGTGTGGCATCCCTGATTTGATGCAAAGTAGAGACTGAATAAGCTGAATCCTTCTATGAAATTGAAACAGGGGATCTTGCTACAATTTACATGTAATTGATTTCTTACAGTTGGTTCTCAAGTTACTTACCAGCATATGCAGATGATGTCCAAAGTCTACAGTTAGTGAGATCAACTCAAACACCAGCTCAGTGTAATAGATGTAGATGGCTCTTCCTTCCCATACCCCTTCTAAGCTCATGTCATAGAGCTGGATAACGTATCTGGCAAGAGCAGGAACATTTTATATCTAAGATGGTCTCTGACTTGGGTCACACCTTTAAACTTTTATCTACATCATTTTCTTATGTGCACAGTAATGAGTAATGAGTGCAATGTTGTTGTTTCTGGAAAAAAGTAACAAGTAAACCCAGTAAAGATACCTCAATCTATGCAAATCAATATCAAAATGGTGTTAACCTTAGCTTTCTGCTCTGGAACAGGTATGTCTGTTTGGCAATTTGAAAAAATGCCATCCAGCTTCCATTCCACAAGTGGTCAGGGCTGTTGCAGCTTTCTCTTATTGTGTGGCAAGTTTAACAGCCTTTCTCAGAGAGCTATCACACAATTTTGTGCATTTGTATCTTTATTCAAACATTTCTGAATTATAATAAACAGGCATGATAAGACAGTCGGAAAGAAAAAAAAAAAAAACCGCGCACAAGTTCTGGTGATCTCACCTCACAACCACATAGAGGCATTTCAGTGTCAACAGGAGGCTCTGAAAGGTCGAAACAAAAACAAAATTTCACTCAATAATGATATTCTATAAACAAAAGAGTCAGAAAAAGGCATAGTACAATTAATATGTAAAATGACAAAATTGCTGATACAGAATTTACCAAGGAAACTGTGCACATAAGCATATCACAAATCGCCAATATTACAATAGACCCTATTTGATATACATTAATTTCACGAAGTCATACTACTCTGCTCACCATTTTGCTGGAATGGTAGGTAAATAAGTTGCTTTCAAGGATATTGTAATTCGAACTGTCACTTTATATATTAAGATAACAGATACAGTACTCTGTCTTCCAATAAAATAGGCCAAACTTGAAACAATCAACTCTAAATTACCAAAAGTTACAACAAATTCTGAATAATACAGCTATCAAACTTTTCCACTTAGAATAGAACTGGTAAAAGATACTAGTAGAAAGTGGTAATTATTCACTTCATCCCTAAACACATCTTCTGACGACGACAAATTCAAAAGATGATGACATCAGTCATGTAACTATAGTGGAACTTCATTAGCACGATCATAGCTTAATACAATCTCCCGCTTAACACACCCTCTTCACAAAGTCCCGTTTCAACCCGTCTTTAAACATACTAATTTATTTTCGATAAGACGCTCAGGTTTGCATGTTCAACCCGCATACCACGCTCGGTTCATTTGGACAGTGAGTTGTCAGTCGTCCGTGCTAGCCACGTGCTATGAAAACATTGAAAAGCCTGCTTTCTCGCCGGATGTGCAAGCTGGTAGCCTCTGCACTGTTGCTGCCAGTACTAGCCTAGGGTTAGCCCATCCTTGTCATCCCCTCTCTAACCCCAGCATGCACACTTAGCATTCTTTCTGGTCAGTGTCATCTCATAATGTTACGTTAACCTAGGCCTCGCTTGGGCCCAACTTTCGTTCCCTCGTCTTCAACTGTGACGCGCAGCGTCGTAGGCCTACACACTACACTACAACACATCACTGACCGGTTCAACTTATCATCACGCGTTGTACGTTATCACCCAGTCTTATTCACTGTGCACCACGACTAACTTACTTAAATCACAGAAGACATTACTGACAGTGTCAAAAGAGTCAATGAGGAGAAGGAGGTGTAAGAAGAAGAGGAGGAGGATGACACTGCCAGGCCTAGTGCTGCCGAGGCCAGGAATGCACTGGCAGTATTCAGGAAGTATCTCCAGGCCTCAGAGGGAGCAGATGAGGACTTTGACACCCTCTGTGCCATGGAGAGAGTTATAGACAAATGTTCAGAAGAAAGTCTTAAACAGAAGACAATGTTAATTTTTTTAAAAATACATTAGAAGTTAGATGGATCAGTATGTATGTTCATGTAAATACAGTAGAACCCTCTTAATAAGTATGCTTAATACATTTACCCTTTTAATAAGTAGGCCTATACTAAATGTATGCTGTGTTTTATTTCAAATGTATTCCTAAGCCTTTTTCATGTTTCCAAAATTAGCAAGGGGTTGTACAAGAAAAATGGTTGACCCCTGATAACACACTCACCCTGATAACACAACCTTTCGAGTTTGGTCCTAAGGGTGGGTGTATTATCAGGGTCTCACTGCAGTTTAGAATGAACAAAACGGGCAAGAGCTACATCTATTAATGAGGAATGAAACACTTCTAATACACACAAATACCATCAATATCAGAAAAGTGAAGACCCATGATCATCCAAAATATGAAAAAGTGGAGGATTTACACCCTTGTCAGTTTTTTTATTTTGCTTCTCCTGAAAAGCGGCCATTTGACGATAAAACAATTTGGGCGCTTACCCTTGACATATCTGATAACCACAAAAATTGGCAGCAGCATGCTCAGGCACTCACCTCAGCAGCCAGGAAGGCAAAGATGGTGATGCTGATATTGATGCCCACCCAAATGCAGCCAGCAAGCAACACAATACACAGAATTAAGATAATCATCAGCAAGGTCAGCAGCTTCACGTGGGCAGATCGAGGAGTGGCAGGGGAGAAGGACAACTGAAATATGATATGTAGCTTTATTATCCTCTTGATCAGATCTATTATAGCATCAGGGGTAACAATTTCTGTCTGCTTCAAGGTAATATTGCCCATTCACAGATTTAACATAGAATCTATGCATCACAGTGTTAAATGGTGTGCCAGTGCTCATATGGCCAACAGGTAAATATAAAGCACAGTGACCTCATGAGTAATAGCAATGAGGGCCGTGCTCAATGGCTAGGCCTCTTTAATGTAACACTAGTATTTTGGTCTAGTAGTTTGTGTGTGTTTTATTCTGGGTTTTAGTACTGAGTCACTTGGGAAAAAGATAATTTTATAAAGTTGTTACAGGTACTACAAGTCAACCCTTTACTTTCATCAAAGCCCTCATAAGTTTCGGCTTTGAAGAAATAGTGCCTCTGCATAACAGAGTTTCTTAATTTTCATGGTCTTACTCATATGAACCCCACATTGCTTAGCACTTGAAAATATTGCATTCACAAGAAAAGTGGTCCTGAAGTAAATTACGTACATATTCAAACCTATCCTTAGACAACTGAGTGAGAAGATGCAAGAACCCAAGGCCTGAGAACCAAGCCACCCATAAGACGACTTCCTCCATGCTCTGCACATTCATCACACCAAAGATGAAGATGAACTTGTAGAATATAAAGTTCCAGAATTTGTCCTTGAGGTGCTGAAACAAGTAAATATTAAGTCTATAATATATGAATATCTTCACTATTTCATTTGTTATGTCAGTCAGTCACTGATTTCTTCCAGTTGCCTTGCAATAGCTATTTATGTAGTGGTTAGATTACACAAATACAGTTGACCAAGAATAACTCAAATTCTTGCAGGCCATCTCATCTTGTTCAAGTTTGTTGAATTTAGAGGAATGTGTGAAACATTATTATAGAGTTCAAAATATTTCATATATGAAAGGTTTGTTTAAGAGAACTGTGATTTGACTTCCATGTTTTCAAGATACCTGTGTAATTTTCATATAAATATCAAATGCATTTTATTTACAAATATTCTTCTCCTTTATCATGCTACCTGAATATCTACAGTCACATGGATTTATATATATATTTTTTCTTAATATAAAAGTACAGACAATGATTACCTGCTGCTCAATAACTCTCAGCTCGCCAAACACAACATTCTGTATCAGTTTTCCAGCAAGGATAAGCAGGCAGTAACAGCTGTTGACAAGGGTCTGCAGGAAAGTGAATGCCACATAGAAGGATGAAAATTAAACCACTGAGGGCAAATTCTTAGAAGCATGGTACAAATGTCAATTCTTCTACTTGAAAATCATAAAAATAATATTGCATAGCACTCATTCTTATAACAGGCTTTAACTACTTTGAGCATTTTGTCTATGAAGAAGCAGAAGAAGAAAATGCAACATCAATAATCAATACCCATGCATACACTCATACTCATGTACTTTCAAACAGTTTTGATATTTTTGAGGCTATAAAAAACCCTTCTTCTAGAATCATAATTCTGCAAACAAAAGCCTATGCTTAAATGATATTCCCTCTCCAACAACTGCATCTAATCACCCCCTTCCCCACTAGAAAAAGAAAAAGACCCACTGACTGAGAGCTTACACTACAACTTGTACAAGGATGAGTCATCTTTAACAAATGGACACAGTGGAAATAATGCCTGAATTGTGAGCGGCAGGCCTTGCATTTAAACTAGGGCACATTTCCATACCTGAGGACATCAAAACTTCCACTTGTATGAGGCATGAATAATTCCAGCATCAAACTTTCCCTCATTTTGTGCCGCATTTGGACTAATTGGCTAAGGGTAGGCTTAAATATATAACACTGTTGTTCTGAATGAGGTTATGATTAGGGACAGGGGTTTGGTTAATACAGTCGACTCCGCTTAATCGCCCATCCTTGGGATCATGGAAAAAGTGGGCGATTAAGCGGAGAAGGTAATTTCGGCCATATTTTTGGTAATGGGATTAAATTTCTTTGATGTCGTGCATTGACGCCATCTCGTCGCCAGACTTAGGACAGACTCGAGTTTGACAGTATTGTACCGCACAAAATCTTTGATCTCCGCGGTCTCTCTCATTGGCCACCTCGCAGTAGTCCAGCAGATAATAAGGAGTAGGATGGCACGGTTTGGATCGACCGATCATCCACATGACACGTTCTCTGANTTCGGCACATTAGCATTATCGGACGGAAGACGGCGGTGATGCGTAGCGTGGGACGAAGGGGGACAGGTGGGGAGGAAAGGTTTATCACACCCATTTCGGCGTGGGAGCTGTCACTCCCTGTGTGTGTGCCATCTGTCGCGCAGTACATTTGTTTGTCAACTGTAATCCTTCAACCGCTGATCTATGAATTCACGGGCTCTGAAGAGTGGTCGATTATCTGGAGTGAGAGGCGATTATCCAGTGACTTTTATAAAGAAAAAATTCGGTTCAATGGGAAACGAGGCGATTAAGCGGAAAAGGCGATTAAGCGGAGGGCGATTAAGCCGAGTCGACTGTACTAGAAACAGTACACATTCACTATTCTCATTTTTACTGCCTTTAATTTTACTCAGTCTCTCTGATATATATGAAAATCCCTCCTTATCCTGGAGCCGATTCCTCAACATACTTCTAACTTTTGTCTAACTCCACAAAGGAATCACACAGCTTTCTTCTGCTATGCTAAGCATTCAATATAATGAATGTGTAACACCAGAGCACAGCAAACTTTCAATATTCTAGTCTTGTCCCTCATGTCATACACTCTCATTATTCTCAGCTAATCTGAAAATCATTCTTCACTTATGATTTGTATTTCAAGATGCATACATACCCAAATGCACCAAGTCTCCACTCTCATGACATACATCATGTTGAGAAAATGCTCATCATTTGGATATGGAAGCGTCAAATTGACAAGTTCTGGAGGCAAGCCAAGTTCTTCTTCAATCTGGGTGTTGGGGTCAAAGTTCAACTTGGTTCTGACTGTCTGATGGGCATAGAATGCAGCAAGTCCTAGAAAAAGGACTGAGAAGCTGATATATGTATGCAGACTCGGCAATGGAAGGCGTTCCAGAAGTATGGCAGGCATTGTTACGAATGAAGTCATCAAACCACCTTAAACAATCCAGCGCTTATACCTGAAAATACATTTTATGAAAGTTTAAAGAAAGCCTCCTCATCCCAATTCCAAGGGAAGAAATGAATTTACTCTAAACTTCAAATGAACATAGCCGGTTAAAAAGCATGGGACCTACTACTTTTACTAATAGTGCTTCACTAATATCAAGAGTAACTATAGTTTTTTTTTAGTTTACACATAACAATACTCATAGCACTTTAAACCTGAATATCAGATTAGGGCCTATCACTATCACTATCACTATCACTACTATCAGGTACTATACATAACACAGTGAAATGTTTTCAGTTCCATTAGTGTGATATAACTAACATTATCTGCTAGAAACCAATATACCATGATGATGAGTGCACAAATGGGAACAGGAAATCAGCGAATATTTGTAGATCCACATAAATAATTGGTTTGTACACATTAAGACAAAACATAGAGTGCTGGATACAATGAGGTGATGGACACAGTTAAGGTTCTTTACCCTAGATCTAGCCTACTGAGATGGCATAGGCATAAAACTTATTTAAAACAAATCCTGACTTAAGCCACTGCAACAGTATGAGTAAGGTTTGGCTGATCTATAGACCTATCGAGAGTCTAGACTTTGACTTGACTGTGACAAAATCTGACCCAAGCATAGATCTTAATCTCATTGAACCAAAACCGGCTTGCTCTAATGACAGCACCAATTCCACCAACTAATAAAGATTCAAGAAAGCATTCATTATTCCTTCCAGAGTATCCTCTAGTGCCAGTAACCGGCTCGTGCCAGTAATCGCCATCATCCGTTTGCAACAAGTTTCTCTCGAAATTTATAGTGATTTCCCTTGGATTATGACAGCAGACGGTGTTTCATTTATTTCTCCAACAAAATAATTAAGAATGGTGGAAAAAGAAATGATTTAGAGGTTTGTATGATCAATTTACCAAGACCACATTGCGCATTCTTGCCCACTGAAAGTGGCGATGCAACAACCGTGACAGTTTATTGTTTTGTGAAATGAAAAATGCAATAATTTATAAACATATTGTGTAAATTGTAAAACAGAGAGCCTAATCTGATTTTCAGTAAAGTTATATGGCATCTGTCTTGTAACGTTTCTCAAGGAAATGACTTTCTTTGAGGGGGAAAAATTAAGGTCTAACATCGCCAAAGCAGCGGGCCCCATCTCTGTGTTGCCACTCTGGCCATGTGCTTTTACCCAATATCGAGATGTTATTTTTTTCCCATTTCCCTACTCACGGAATGAAATAAACAACAAAATCTATCAGTTTACAATTAAACAGAATAAAGCCAAGCATTTTATGCATTGATCCGAAATTTCATAGTCTATTTTCCAATAATTTACGAGCGATTTCTTCCTATGGCATTCCTTAAGAATCGTGGTCCCGTCTGTTTACATCCGATTCAGATAGACCGACATGAATACCTTGAGGTAACGATATTGTACTTGGTATCGATACTTCTTACTCATTTTTGTTTCAAGTACATTTTTAACAAATAAAATGGGCATTGAATAAAGTATTATAATTTTGGTGTTTTGATATATCGCTGTGTGTGTGTGCTGGAGTATTTCTTACTATGTTCGTTCTGTGCATGGATGCAAGAAAACAAAGCAAAGAATACAAACAGAATCGCACGGGGTAGAATTAAAAGAATTACTTATTCTGATTACTTATGTCAGAATTCAACACACAGTATTAAGTTGTAATTTCATGATGTGTTGTGTCTGATTTTGAGAGGAAAGTGTAAACATTAATGAGTGGCATTGTTGGAGAAGCAGTTACATTGTCCCTATGTCTTGTCAGATGTACTTTATGATTTCGATTTAGAGTTCAAGAGCAGTTTTCCGTTGTGTTTTTTAACCTTGCGGCGGTCCCTAAGTGAAAGTAACGTTACAACATATGGGAAAAGTGTCTATAAAAGTTCACAAGATTCAAGTAGTGTAAAATAGGCATATATTATGCACATGTCAGCTGTGAAAGTTGAAAACAAATATACACTTTTATTCACATGCACACAAGCTCATTCAAGAATCATCCTTCAACAGTTCAAGACAATTTCACTGCACTGAGCAGGTTGTAATAGATATATTTATTAGTAATCCGAATTTAGGCGATATTGCGTATTTGATACTCGACACCCATCAAAATATCACCCAGGACGAGTATTACAGACGGGACCACGATTCTTAAGGAACGCCCTTCTTAAGATAAATGGCTTTTCATGAAGCCATTTTACCCCGCCTTACAGGAAAAATCTGTACCAGTGGCCACATTGTCGTGCATATTGATCTGGAAGTAGAGCCCCAGTAATCGGCACGACGTCGATTGTAGTGAAATATCGACATAGACAACAAATGATAACTTTCAAGGCGGTGGTTGACTTCTGCCACTCAAAAGAAAGCTGAACTGACGTGAAAATGGTCTTTGCTTAAAATCTGAAAGTCTGGTAAGATTCTGCAGGCAAATCTAATCAGGAAATTGCGGTAAATAATAAGACGGCGGTTACCGGCACTTCGAGGATATAGATTTTAGCATATCCAAGGCTGGCTGAAAAATCCATAGCACTTCCTGACGCCCTCATTTTACTGCGTTGATGGCATTACAAGTAAGATAAGAAACTAAAAAAGTGGTCATCACTACATCAGGTCATAGTAAGTATTGGTGGTGATACTGATAGTAGTGATAGACAAGGCAGCAACTGCCCCCCACTAAAACCTGCCCGACTTGCTCCTCCACAGCCAAATTCGATTGGATTTCTACATTAAAAACCTCAAGTTATGACAATCTCACGTTTCCTTACCACAGTGAATTTATAGTTGGGTAAACAGTTACTTTGCAAACACAACTTCGCACAAATTTGCAACTTATAGTTTTTGTGATACGTCTCAGATTTCCAGATTTATGTTGACAAACCCTGCTGCCCCGGAACTTCCGTTTAGCCGATTGCTGGCATGCGCAAAAGAGGATCTTGAATTGCCAAATTTATTGTTTCTGTAGGCCTAAATTTTTTGGCACCGAAAACTTATAAAATCTGGGAGGATATAATTTTTGTTTAACTCCTTTGGCACACATGTTAAAGAAACCACAATACTGTAACATTCATAGCTTCGTATCACTGTTATGTGTGTGTCACATCTGCGTCCGTTAATTGTTTTCAACGCTGAAGTAAACGATATCTTCAGCCAACCGTTAATCTCGTATATGTGTGCGTGTGTGTACGGTGGTGAGGGGGTGGGGGTGGGGTTAGAGTGTATACCGTATTTCCCCCCCCCCCCCCCCCCCCCCNCCGGCCAAAGTTCAGTAACTACAAGAGGGCAAAAAAAAGGCAAGGATGCATTCTCAGTTAACCATTGCACTTACATACAAGTATTTGCAGTATTCTGTATAGTCTGCTAATGTGGCTACTTCATAGGATTTTATTTACTCAAAAACTTACTAAACTTTGAAATGAAGTATACATTTTGGACGACCAGCATATACAATTCCAATTACGAAGTCTTTCTCTCTTAACGTTTCCTTCATTTACCCTTTGCTCTATTTGTCTTTTTAAAATAAATAATCTTAGAAGAATGAAGGGAAAAGGATAAGAGTTATTTTATGGGAAAATCTAAAGAATAAAACTACAGGGCTGGTCTTTTCCACAACGAGTTTTGAAAAATTCTCAACCTTATTAAAAGATCTACAATAAAATTCTGCAGGAACCTCAATACAGTGTATTAAGTATCTTATTTAATATCTAGTCATATATCTTTTCACTAACTATAAATTTCACATACACAGATTTTATCTATCATGTCATAATTCATATGGACCTCGATGATTAGCACATATCAAAAGTAAATAGATGTATATTTTTTCATCCTCTAAGAGCATACTGTATTTAAAATCAAGGTTCCACTGAATCAAATTTTAGTTATTTTATTCCTAGCATTCACTGTTTTGCCATAATAATTTGTGCAGAGATGTAGATCTACCTAGAAAATGAATTTGCACGTTAATACTGTATGCATTTTGTTGCGAGATACTGGAATGCAACAGGATCATAAAATAATATAGGGTGCTTCAGACCTCTGCTCGCTGAAACTGAGTCCCCCAAGCGATCTATTTTTAGCCGCGCCGTCCGAACCGGCGGCTGACTGTTACTTTCATTCATGGGTGAAAGGTCAAATTCGTGCTGCTTTCGATGTTGACTGTTACTACTACTAGTATTACTGATTAGGCTGCTAGGCGTAACCTAGAAGTTTGTTCAACCAATGCCTCGGAACAAGCATTGCGCTTAGAGAACTTGCCACTAGAACACAGGAAATAACATTGTCAAGATCTGGAGAGAGTATTTTTTCTCCTTTTTCCGAAACTTTAGAAATTTCCGAAATACCACTAACTTAAAGGAAGACTGAACCGTCCTACAGACCGTATTAAATCATACGATACCCTACTATTCCAATAAAACAGTCTTTCAAGTGTCTGTCACAATGATATAACGCCTCTGCTGGCCCCAGACAACCCACAGGGTTACATTATCCAAAGTCCGAATTGTTACAACCACTGCGCGCGTGGCGGCCATAAGCTTACGTCAAATACGTTCTCGCCACATGGCCAAGCTGTCTAGCCAGTGCTCTGCGGACGGGAGATAGCATGTTGGTATGAATATTTTAATTCCTCTGTGAACAGTAGATATGCCAAANGTATCAGTATTACCTATTAATCAGCTGCACGTGGAGAGGAGGAAGGGAAAGTCAAGATATTAAATTATTATATCAGTAGGTATACCTCTTTACTAGGTATGAAATCATATGCGCGAATTCTTAAGTCCTTGATAAGTATGACATAATATACTTTTTTCATGCACCAAGGGACATTTGGTACAAGAACTTTATTTAATGAAATGAAAATCACAAAATTTTTAATAACAAGGTAGGTCTGATCATGGATTCCAGCTTCTAATGCTAAGATTACACAGATCTTTCCCTCTTCCCCGAGCGAAGAAGCCGGCATAGTGATATAGATCTATGGATTACATTGATTTCGTGAGGATACCCTACAGAAGAACAGCTTGGTGAAGTAGATTTTGATCATTAAAACAATTTTAGCGCCAGGAACGTCATTTTCTCCATGCTCCACATAGAGCTGATCACTAGCCTCGGCCAATGTTATGCACGGATATGCACTTCGACCCCACAGCCTCGCCAGGTGCCCTCCGACTGATGAAATAGGCGGTTATCGGACTTAGAGCAATCCGAGGTTCACGCGGAAGATCTGAAGAACCCTATAAGGGTTACTATTTTTCCCCTTCCTAAATATCCATTTTCCCTATGTCTTTTATCAATAGTAATAGCAGTTCACTGAGATGGGGGCAAGGAGAGCAATACATTTAAATACATTTACATTACTTCCTTATTTCCACATAAGACAGCTAGCACTCACAAACAAATCACAACAAGATATTAGCTGGATTATTTTTTAATAAATCATAAATCACAACACGAGATTTCTTGTAACGGAACGAAAATTATTTAATACAGTACATTTGCATTATTTCTTTCTAATTCAAAGTCTTCAATGTAAAATGCAATTTTGAAATATCTTAATGAAGTTTAGTAAACTGGCCCAAACCTACAACTGTTACGGCATGATTAAAAAAAATAAATTAAGATTCATATTTATTATAAATACATGTACCATATTATATGATAAATGCTTCAAATGAGCCATGGTAAAGCTGTGAATATTTTTTTTTAAACAGAAAGAATATTGACAATAGGGGCCAAGATCCATTTGGATACAGAAATGATAGAACACAATTTTTAGGATTACATTTTTTTTCCCTGGAAGAATACAATGTATTACTCACCACAGAGTCATTATCTTGATTTGATTTTGGAGTTTATGTGTGAATTTTTTAATATCCTCAAATAACAATGCCTACATCCCAGCGGACCGATGACTGCTCGGACAGACATCATTATGAAATAAAGATGTAAGGATGTAGGCAAGACAAGGTACATGTATTTACAGTATTAATTCAGATCCATGCAACATCATTTTAATATCAATGGTCAGCCATACTTATACAGCAGCAAAAACAGACAAGTGGCTGTGTAGTATTATAGTTTCTTCACGGTATTTGTACAGCATACAAGTCATGTATGCATATGAACAAAGCATCCTTTACCCATAAAAGCTATGGTGTGCCATGCAAAGCTCTACTTTCATAAAAATTCAAAACCTACTAGAACACATGTATGCAAAATGTCATCTAAGTAAGACACAGCTGACAGCATATCCAGATTTGTCTTCAAACTATGCAAGCACTGCAGCAAAATAAACAAACAAAATGCTCAAATAACTTAGCACTGAGTCATCTTACATTTCATATATAGCTGCTGTTTACTATGAGATTACAGTATACTGTATATACAGTATTATGCTGCTAAACTTTCTTCCCATGGTGAAAACACTAAAAACTTCCCTTTAACACTGTTGAAATTGATTCTGTGACAATTGAATTGTAACAATAAAAGAAGAGTAACCTTATGCTATAACCTACCTGACAAGTGAAAGACAAAGATACTGTGCTCCTTCAAAAGTTTCAAAATATGAAAAATTCTACCTGGTCTTCAGTAAGCACAACAGTCCTTTTCAATTCTTAGGACCTTATCATCAGATACATTTCTTCACAATGTGAGAAATACAACAGTAAAGAGAAAAACTTAATTATGTATCCAAAAAACAGCATTATGTCAGTACAATTTCAAATAATTTCAGATTTGATCTGACAGGATGCTGAATCTTCAACAGTATCGCAAACCAGAACTAGCAATGCAATATTTTGGAATTTTCACGATTTTTTCATGAATGTATTCTTCAACTTTGCTAATTCCAGTTATTTTCTAGACCTGGAAACAATGAACATTTTCAATGATTTTTTTTTTCATCCAAATTTCCCACGTCTGTGGCAACATTGCTGTTTAGGCTCTTGATTCCTTTCCCTAAACTTAAAAAAAAACCAAAAACAACAAATAGCAACTTTTTCTCTCCTACAATTAATGTACTGCATGTATCTAGCACCAATCTGAACAAATGTTACAGGAAATGGTGTTTTTTTAATCTCCCTCCAATACAGTGTAGATTACACACTCTTGGAAGTTGGAATCCAATATAATAGAGATGTGATGACATGCATTAGAGAAGTGCATCAAACATAGTAGTTTATTAATCCTGCACTGAGGCAGAATGGCTGTGCAACTTGTGAATAATTCTCATAAACTAAAGACTCCCAAGTCTGGGTTTGTGGGTTTGACCCCTAGGCCAGGTGATTTACATTGTAGTGTTGGGAAGAACACCTTACTCCTATTTCCCCACTCGAGTTAGGTACGAATGAGTACATGTATGTGGCTTTAAAGGTAGAGAGAGGGGCATTGCACCACAGCAACTAGCAATGACTCTGTTTGATGGATTTCATTTGTCATATTGTGTATAAAACATGTATAATGTGTACTGTTCAATGTTTACCTTATTATGAATGAGATATATAACACTGTATGGCATTGTCAAACAATTTCCTTACGAGATAAATAAAAGTTCTATATTCACCGGCAATTAAGAGACATCACTGTGAATCACTCATTTTCATCAGTGCACTTAGCCTGTAGGTCTGTTGCTTTCATAAAATATTGATACCATCTTTGTAGTACTGTACACCATTCATATGCAGATGTACTAAGGCAAGGGCATACTGTACAGTACAGTACACACCATGTTATACCAGTCTCAACAAACCCTCTGCTAATATCCTTGCAAACTACACTTGGGCTTGATAAATCTGCCTCTCACATTCTTTGGTAGGAAGCTAAAAGCAAAAAAATTCTAGCATTTTACATAGTTATATACATGTATACATAACCTACAATTACTAAACTGCCAAATATATAGCACAGCGACGATAATCCATCTAACCTCTTGTGTGTCATTTTACAAGGGTACCAGTATTCTCACCATACAAATACAAAACAGGAAACTATGACTCTCCCATTACATGACTCTGGACAATGGAAACTACAGTAGAACTCCCTTAACACAACCATCTTTTACTAAAATCTGGGTTAGCCTGGTCAAGAAAAAAGCTCCTGTCAAGGCCCTCTCATTCATTAAGATCTGCATTTACGATTAATCCAATACATTTAGGAAATCTTTGATAACAAGATTAGTGATGCACTGATGAGAGAGGAGAAAGTGACATAGAGAGATAAAATGAGCTGCTGCCATAGCAATTTATTGACCCCTTATCCATGGGTGATTTGGTGCATGGAGATTCGGTCAGACGCATGTAAATATTGGGTCAATCAAGGGTGATGAAATGTGCATTGACCTCCAATAACACACAAGGTTAGGATCAGTCAAAGCTGTTGAAACACTCACCTTGAAACAATGTGCCTATCTTGACATTTCTTTGGTTATTTCACCTTACATTACATTGTAAATGGATAACACAAAACTTGCTTAACCCATGACAATTTGGCCGGTCCCTTCAATTTCGTGTTACTATATTACCCTATGAAACTGTGACGTATCTCACCAGTTATTCGCTGTCCTGTCAATTGTCAATATCTGCCTGATAACTCCACTGCTCCCTGTATCTATTAATTCATCTTGTCCTTAGTGTGGTCTTCTGTCCCAGTAACAATAAACTACTGGGTCATTTGGTAGGGTATTTTGTTTTACCCCTGAGTCGTAGGAAATGACTTCAATATCAGGCCATCAAATATTGAAAATGATTTCAGAATCTGGCCATGTGAACAAACAGATGCTGCAGGTGAAAAAACAGATGCTACTCAATACACAAACAATTGCACACAATGGGGATCTGATCAGTAAATGGACCTTATACTTGTCAATACAACCCCAAAAATGGGAGATATTTGTTTTGTGCACAAGGGACACAACATTCTGCAGTGGGTTTTCAGACCAGATTATGATTTATCTGTGACATTACATATATTCTTATATTACTAGAAAGACAGGTGAAAACTTACAGTTTCTAAATTTTCATTCTTTGTAATGTAGTTCTGATGCATGTCTCTGATGTCTTGTTCTGCTCTTAAGGACAAGATTATAAAATTAGCAAGTCAAATATTTGTCCATATATATGTTAAAACAACAACAACAAAAAACACCCCTTCATTCATCAAGGGCAAATCACACTTTCAAAAGTAAGGGCTATCCAGTAATCATTAAACTAGTAACACTACCTGATCTGTTCAGCACAATGTGTTTACGAATTTATGAGATATAAATAGGAGATGCTTACCTGCCAAAAATTTGCCACAAATGGTTTTATTGCATTTTCTACTAACTCCTACAAATTCATGTGTGTTCTTAGATTTATAGGCCTGAAATCTACTGCATACTTTTCTAGGATGGTTGTGTCAAGTGATACAAGCTCAAAGTGTCCCCTCAATATCACAAAACTTCAACAAGTGCATACAGAGATTTCTTGCATTAGTCTTGAAAACAGCCACAAGCAAAAGCAAATCAGCAGCTTTGGATGTTGTTTACAAGCTTGCTACCATCTGCGAGATCTACAAGACTGTTTTCATTTGACAAGAGATACTCTACTACACATTTATCAGAGCTCCTGATGAAGCAAAACCCCAACAAAACGCGTTTTAAGCCTGAACTTGCCAGACTATCAACATAAGCCTGCATGCACTGATTAATTCATTTTGGTACAAAAATTAAAACAGACACAGATATCTGAACAAGAAAAAACAAAAAATACGAAACCAAAAAGCTAAATAACTGAATGCCTGCCATTTATCACAGAACCAAGTGACAAGAAAGGAATGAGTTTCACTCTTTCTTTACAAGTCCATTTTAAAAATCAGACACATTTATCTCAAAAACTCAATTTCAAAATACCCAACCCACAGCAAATGAAGAAAGTGAAATATTACTGGTCTGTATGATGAGGTAAAGATTAATATGACTGTTTACATAGCAATGTTCATGAGTGATGACTAATGCTGTTATTAAGTATATATTATGATGATGTACAAATGCCAGATCTCTGTATGTTTTATTTTATACTGATGATACATAATAATAAGAATATGAACAATATATATATTTTCTAACATGACTGAAAACTTCTGAGAGTAGTGAGAGCAGAGAAAATTTGCCCTTTCTTCATTTCACACCTCATTCTTAACTACCCATATTTAAAAAACAACAACAATAACAACAAAACAGGATGAATTTTGATGCAAAAATAGTATAGCATTTAAGAATCTTCCAACAAACCAACAAAAATGTCTCTGCAAGCTGCCAGCTGGACAATGTTGTTGCAAAACACAATTGCCTAAAATATTTACAGAAGTAGAAGTCTTCTATCTACCAGTATCAGAAAACAGTCTGTACAGAGCCATTTTTTCATATTTCTCACAATTTTAAATATTGTATGCTGTAATTCGTTTTATTAATAATCGAAGTAAAACCACAATCAAGCCGACAGAAGAAACATCAATTGGTAAATAGCTATACAAATTTCACACATTAAACTTTGGTAATGCCTGGTTTAAAATGAGCATGATGTGTGCAACCAAAACCACAACAAAGCATGACTACTATGTACAAAGCACTTGAGTGTGTTACAGACCACACCCGAATACATTTAGTTCACAAATGCTTAATAGGAGACTCACCATATTATGAAATACATTGCAAGTTCTGACTTTCTGTTATATATTTCATTATGCTCATTATGAAGTGCTATAATGAAGTGCCACTAACATTAGTCTGAAAAACAATGCTTATTATGAAGCATTTGTAAAACCCTTACCATCCTATGTCTGATTAAACCTGCCAGTCTCTCACTTGTAATAAACCAACCTCAACTCTGACTTACCCAATACAGAGGGAAATACTCATAATTAATCAATAGCAGTGTGATCCCTTGAGATTCATGACTTTGGTTGCTGTGCAATGAACTAAATTAAGTGGGTGACTTTTATTTTTCCCATATCATGGATAATGCGAAATATGTTAAAAAAAATGAAATGGCTTAGCAGATCTTGTGGATTTGCTCTGAGTGTGTTTGAATGTATTCTCCAATAGAAGGCTTTGCAGAATTTTCTCCACCCATCATAGACAAGAAGAATGGAACTGATAAAACACAACAAAATTATATTCCATAATTCTGTGAAAGTAGTAACAACGCCAGTACCAAATCACATTCAGATATCTTGAGGACTGACACCAACACCAGTTAGTCCCAACTGTAAGTGTCATTATGAATAACTCTCTGGACTGAGTCCTTTAGATTTCACTTCCACTGCACAGACCTTCCATTTTTAGGATCAGCCACAACCATTGACTTTGTTCACAAAGCATGTTCACTGCAATCTGTCACATCTCATTCTTAGAAATGACTTGTAGAGCTCTACTGGATCAGCAGTGAATGCGAAACCTGAAGTACCCTTTTCATCAGAAAAGATTAATGATACCACAAAAAGATCCTATTTGTTGTATTATTAGAGAAACGAAAGTCATGTTTCATACAGGATAAAAACAAGTTTATCCATTTCACTACATCTGAACAACTTCCTCTGCCTTCAAGACTTTCATGGGAACAGCAGGTGATGTGGTTTCCAAAAGAGCAGATCTTTTACTTGCACCGTGGGATGCTGGAAGTGTACTCAAAATGCTTTTGGTGACTGGATAATTAAGAGATTTTCTTGGAACATCTAGGGTCTTCTGAATGATATCAGAGTGGGTGCGCATGTGAATGTTAAGCTTGGCCTTGTTTATGGTTTCGAATCCACAGCTACAGCACCGAAATGTAACCCAGCATATTGGACGCTGCCCATCCCCTTTACTACACTTAGTTAACTCCCCTTCCAGGATTTTCCTTTCCGAGTTAATAACCCTATCCAGCAATTCAGGGTCATCTGCTTCTCCGTCAGCATCCACACGTGTGTCATGGTCAATGGCAGCATTGATAACATCATTGGTGAACTCGTAACTGTAGCTCTGATCGCTGGCATGTCGCCACATGTGGGACTTGAGTGAGGGTAGATGGTGGCAGACATACCCACACAGGTTACACTTGTACTGCTCCAGAGGCTGCTGGACATATCGCTGATCATTTGCATGCCTCTTCATGTGAGACTTCAGGCTGCGACTGTGCAGAGCTTTGAAGTCGCACAGATTGCAAACCAGCAAGGAAGGGTTGCAGTGAATGGATAGGTGGTCCTGAAGCTCCTTAAGATTGCTGCTGGAGAAGGAACAACCCTGGACAACACATGCATGTTGTGGAGAACCCTCAGAAGGAGAATCGTCTTCAGTCTTATCGTACTCGTCTTCCACAGAAATCTTTGGCTTCTCTTTTGTATCTGGCTGAGGCTTGGTTCTCTTGGGGCTGCCTTTACATTTCAGCAGGTGGGAAGTTAACTCTTCTTTGTTTGCCAGAATGAGGTCACAGCCTGGGCATCGAAGTCTGGAGGAGCAACCAGAATGGACTTGCATGTGTTCACGATATTCCATAGGATTGGTGGTCTCAAAGACACAGTAAGCACACAAGAAAGGCTCCTGATCTTTATGTGCACGAAGATGGGCTCGAAGGGTGCTCTTGTGGTTGAAGCTCTGAGGGCAGAATTTGCAAGCGTATGTTCTGACCTTGCAATGCTTCAGCATATGATCCTGTAATGCCTCTGAGGATGTGGATGAGAAATCACACAAAGAGCATTCTGATGGTTTCTTCTGGCGATGCGTCTTCATGTGGAGTTTGATGTTGCAAATTCTATGGCTGGTGTAATGACATAAACTGCATCGAAACTTTTCACTTCCGCTCTCTGTGATCTTCTCAATGTTTTGCAAGTCATCAATGGACTCCAAGTCATCTTCCTCTTCTTGTCTGGTTCTCTTTTTTGTCCCTTTCCTGGCAGACTGTATTCCTTGCTTATCATCTTCACTTTCTGACCTTGACCTTTCTCTAAGCTGCTCTATTACTGCCAGTAAAGAGGAACAGATACCATGTTTCTGTTGACTACTTGATCCACTTGAATTTGTCAGCTCATCTAAAGACTCTGTTGAATCTGTATCTTCAGTTTGAGGATGCTCAGCATCATCATGGTTGAAAGCTTCACCAGCATGTTTCTTTGCAGGTTTAGGTAATGTATTTTCCTGCTTCAAATTTGGAGTCTTTTCTTCTCCCACCTTCTTTTGACAATTCATGAGGTGAGTCTTGAAGTCTTCAGCGAGTACACAGTCACAAATTGGACACCTCAGTCTTGCAGAGTAACTGTGGTGGTTCTTAGAGGGATCTATCCCTTGGCTTTGCACTGTTCTTTTGCTACCCTTTTCTACTCCTGCTTTCTCACTTTCTGATAAAACTGTGTCTGAGTCGGCAGATGCCCTCCTCTTCTTGTGAGCTTTTAATGGCTTTAACTCTCCAGGGATGTCAAGATCAAGGACCCGTGGACTGCCCTGCTGACTTTTCATGCCTGTGAAACCAGAGCCAGATGGAACGGTGTCCACCACCTCCACAACCACACTGGGCTCTGAGCACTTCACATATACTTCACAACTACTCCTGGTATCATCTTCCTCTGCAATATCATCTGCTGTGTCCTCATCTTGCTTCCCAGTCCCATCTGTGCCTTCTTGTTTGTCATCATGCTTAATATTTCCATCATCCTTAATGTCAGGTGCTCCTTCATCTTCAGGCTTCTGAAAGTGGGTGAGGTCAGAGCTGGTTGTAGTTGTAATTTCTGTATGAGATGAGTGAGTTCCACTGCTGATCCCCTCTTTCAGATGCATGGTGTGACCACTAGAGGAGCTTGATGACACAGTTGTAGTAGTATCTGGAACTTTAGGCTTTTTGTTGGGTGCTGCTGTAGAGAAAGCGATTGACTCCAGCAACCGGCTTGCTGTGGAGGTACCACCATACTCTACTGGGACTATGACTGAATTATCTTTGATCTGGATGATTTCCCCAGGATTGTAGTTTGTCTTCAATGGATTTACTGGTACAAGCTGGACTGTGTCTCCAGTGCGTGTTCTCAGCATGGGTAAATTCTGCTGATTTGAAGCTGATGCTGAGGTAGCAATAACTTTTTCCCTTGAAGATGAAACCTGGTCTGCTGGCTTTGGAAATCCTTTGCTTGCCAGGATATGTATCACTGGGGTTCCTGAGCTTGCCTTTGTGTGACTGGGGCGATCAAAGGTTGGGTATTCAATGCTCTGATGTCCAGAGTGCTTCCAAATATGAGCCTTGATAGTACGCTGAAACTCACAATGGTAACCACAGATAATGCATCGAAATCTAGCAGATGCTTTATCATAAACAAAAGGCACCCCAGTTTCTAGCCTTGTCTGCCCTCCTGCTGTATTTGCCTTGTCTGAGTTAGGACCAAGTTTCTGAACAGACTGAGTGGGAGTGGAGGTCACTTTTTCATCTGTGGAACTATGCCCATCTGCATTATATGCATGCTCTGTTTCAGCAAAACGTTGCCGCTTTTCCTGGGTCTTATGGGCTAGCATATGCTTAATAAATACTGAATTATCACTAGAAGTAAAACTACAGCTAGTGCACTGGTAAACAACATTTTTAGGCAAGGTTTTTTGCCCTAAGTCTACATTCATTTTCAAAACACCCATTGTGCTGCCACTGCTGTCCTCTTTACTACCTGGACTGATTTTGATTTTGTCATCAGTTTGGGCTTTTTGTTTTTCACTCTGCCCTATGTGAACCCACATGTGCCTTTGCATGACTTTGGGCTCTCCACACACAAATCCACATTCTGAGCACATAATGCTGGTGGAGTGAGACTTACTTACACTATCAACTGTATGGCTGTTACCAGTACTTGAGCTACCTGCTTGGCTCACAGTAACAGAGGAGCCCTCCACAAACATAACATTATGCACATTTTTCATATGACTGACTAATGTATCTTCATCATTGAACAGGTTGGGACACTTAGGGCAAGAGTAGATAACTGTCTCATTGTGTGAAGACAAATGTCTTAGCATGGAATCCCTGTCTACAACCGTGTGATCACACAGTTTGCACTTGTACAGCTTGTCAGTGTTGTGGATCTTGCGCAGGTGGGACTCGAAGGCCTCTGTATCTGGTAACTGGATATGGCACACTCCACAATGAACCAATTTCTGGCTAGTATGCAGCTTGATGTGGTTCGTGAGATGACCCTGGAGATCAACAAGAATGGACAAAATCAAATGATGGCTGAGTTTTAAAAGAGCTTCATTATTCAAAGTCCTTCAGAAGGTAAAACCCCACAGTTTACTACTGACTCCAGACTGGTAAATCATACTATTCACTTGCAATGATTTTCAGAAATTCCATTTTCTGTACCAAACTCAGAAACACTGGACAGCATTAAAGTGTCCCTTGCATTTAATCACACCTCCATCTATAGCAAATATGAGAAGTTAATTCAGCAACAGGCAATTTTGCTTTCACAGAATGTACCTCTGCAGATCTGCCTACAGCAGACAGTGGAGAACAGTTTACTTTCCTGATCATCTGTAACAAAATAGTTGGACCAGATATTCCACGGAATAAGTTTAAGCTCTGCATTTATACACAAATAGATTCCTATGATAACGAGGCACACACCGAGGTCCTCTGCTTTTTAAAAAATGTATCATTAATTGGACACACTGCAAGTTGTAAACACCAGCAAAGCAATAGAAACAAATTGCCATTGCTATAGTTAAAAAATTAAAGGCAGATTGTCAAAATTGCTAGGCATAAACCCTGATTGTGAGAAAAGCTTTAAAAGCTTGTGGATGCCCCTCTGTGAGTACATTAATACACTGAGGAGTCACCAAAATTTGCATTATATAGAGACTAAACATTACATGCTTAATGGGTATTCACGAAGTAAATTACCGGTTCCTGGTTACCTATCACTAAGAAAGAGAACTTCAGGAGTTATTGAGGATGGGAAAGGACAGAAGAGTAACAAACCAGTACATTACCAAAACCATTAGTAAACAGACACTTTATGATTGCTTTGTTAGAGGGAGGAGCATTAGAGCTATGGACATGTCCTAACTGCTGAAATGTCAGTTCTGGAACCAGGTATTGAAAGAGAACTAAAGAAAACTTTAAGACATCTTGATGGCTCGACACTCTACTAAGAGCTTTTTGAAAAATTAACCCTATGATAAAGTTTCAAATTCTTAGTAAAATTAAGAATTTCACAGTAAGTTAAATACCTCTAGATAACTCAATATGGGTTGTCTTACCTTCTTTCTAAAGCTAGCATTGCAATGGTCACATGTGAAGGGTCTCTGATTGGAGTGTACCACCATATGCTCTAGAAGAGCATGACGACGCTTCCCAGCATAGTCACAGTGTGGGCACTTGTAAGGACGGTCCTCATTGTGGACAAGGTCCACATGCTGTTTGTAGTAGTGTTTATTGTGACTGGAGTAGCCACACTCTGCACAGCGATACACCACACCACTCGCTGTCATGGAGGAAAGGGCAGACACAAAGCCATCGGACGATGCTTCAGATGTGGAGCCTACCTCACTGGAAGTGGTGTTGTCATCTGATTTAAACACTACTGTCTTTCTCTCATTCCCACTGTCATCATAGTCAGTGTGAGTACCTGTCTCACTGCTCTTATTGACTAGTAAGTTATCCCCAGCTTGCATGACTATTACAGGAGAGTTGGTTTTCAATGTTTGGATTTTTTCTTGAAGTTCACTTGGAGAGGATAAGTACATGGTAATTACAGATTCTGCCCCACACTTTTCTTCCGTTATTTCTAGCTCTGGGGGTGTGACTGTTAATCCAGGATGCTGCCTTGTCGTAAGTTTTTTGCCCTGGGAGTTTTCCTCAATCATTTTCTTTGCCATGTGGAGAAGATACTCAGCAGGTCTGTGAGATTCTTTCAGAGTGTCCGAAGGTGGATTCCTTATGATGGCTTCGGTTTTGGTAGAGGTGGATAGCGGGATTAATGATGGGATGGTGGAATAGGAACTGCACACAGTGGTCATGGTCTGGGTGTGAGGTAACTGTGATGACATATAATGACTAGTTTCTGAGAGATTCTTTGGTATCATATCTTTCACTGCAACATACAAAGGGACCACATGGGTTTCACTGGTGGGGTTGCTCAGATCAGAATGAGATGGGGAGGATGAGACATATGAAATTTCTACCTGCTCTTGGTAGTCTAAAGCACCTAAAGTGGAAGGCAAACCCTGAGGGTCCACTAGATCTACAGTTGACAGTTTTGATTCAGATGTGATGGCAGAACTAGACAAAGCTGAAGAATGTGGAAAAGATGCAGTTGAAATTGTTTTAATGCGTCCTAAAGATAGTGCTGGTGAGGCATGCCCAAGGTTTGAATCACTGGATGAACTTTGGCTCACTGCATTATTGACAGTCTCCTTCCCAAGAGAGCTCAGATCTATGATATAAGTTGTTTGTTCATTACCCGCCTCCTCTGCATCCTCACCTTGATTGACTATGACAAATGAATGCTGGCCATCAGCATTAGCTAATGCTTCTTTCACATGCCTCAGCAACGGTGGGTCAAAACCTATTATATTTGGTTCGGCTGAGTTCTCAATAATAATCTCCTGTTCATAGTGGCTTTTTGTGCTGTCACAGCCACTGTGTTGTGCTTCATCAGCCGCAACGTCCTCTAACCTTTTAAGGTCATGAGAAGCGCCATGAACACCTTTTCCATCACTACCACGGGGAACATACTCTACCATATAATGTGTGTCTTCTGTCTCCTGCTCTCCTTGATCTCTTTCCTCAACATATACTGAGGAAACTTTGTTGACCGTTTCCGACATCTGTAGGCACTGTGTAGATATCTCATGACACTGTAGAGGAGAGGAAATCACCAGAGTTCTGGTCCTTGCTCTACTTGTAGCTATGGTTGAAGTGCCATCTGTGAAGGTAAAAAATG
>JAWQUT010000362.1:653018-668841 GCA_033807755.1 Ellobium chinense | reverse complement strand
TCTCCCACAAGTATCAAGCTGTCAAGAAAAATAAACCTTTTACTTCTCAAACACTGCAAGAAATACAGGAGGATTTCCATATGTGGTAACTGGCGATAAGGAGTTACGCTCGCTTCGACTGATGCACCTGTCTCGATGGGCATTAGTGTTAGGGTTATGGGTAAGGTTAGGGGAGTAGGGTTAGGGTTAGGGGAGTAGGGTTAGGGTTAGGGTTGTATTAGTACATTATTCGAAATTAAGGTACTGGCCATAGTTGTAGGAGTTACCACATATGGAAATCCTTCCCAACTCTAATCCTAACCCTACCCCCCTAACCCTAACCCTACTTTTAACCCTAATGCCCATCAAGACAGGAGCATCAGTCGAAGCGAGCATAACTCCTTATCATCAGTTACCACATATGGAAATCCTCCCTAGAGTTGTATTAGTATGTTATTCGGAATTAAGGCACTGATCGCAGTTGTAGGAGTTACCACATATGGAAATCCTTCCAGAAATACCAAGGAGAAGCCTACTGGTAACAGGATTCAAACTTCGGGAGGAATTCCATATGTGTGCCAGAAAGATTTCCGCATGCAACCCACCGAACCAACAACATGCCCTAACCCTAACCAACAACATACCCTAACCCTAACCCTAACCCTGACCCTGGTTAGGGTTAGGGTTAGGGTATGTTGTTGATTCGGTGTGTTGCATGCGGAAATCTGTCCGGCACACATATGGAATTCCTCCCCAAACTTCCAACTTTTCACAAAGAGAGACACAAGCGCTATAAGTTATGTCATGTCTGTTCATTCAGTTACATTAATTTTTTGTGGTCCTAGTCGGCATTTTTTACAGTAAAGCAAAATGCACTGGGGCAGTAGAACAAAGGACAATGTCAATGACGCAGATCTCTCTTGCATAGCGTTTGGTTTAGGGAACAGGACAGATTGGAAAAAAGAAAGCACACATGAGACAGTATCCAGAGAAAAGACAATAGTTGGGAACTGTCTCAGTGATGCTTGTTTTTCCCTAATCCTGAACCAAGTGCTAGCTGGGGGAGTTCTGGGATGTTGCTGGATAAAGAATTAATTACAATTATGTTCAGTTGTATGTGCTCAAGGCAGAACTCTCACATGTTCTTGTGGAAATGGTGCTGCTGCCGACAGCAAGCCAGTTAAGCTTATTTCCAATTGCTATGCTGAATAGCTAGACTATTCCAGTTTGTAACTATGATAACAATGAGCTCCACTCAAATTGGGATGATTATAAGACGCGCGTTTATGCCAAATACTGCACTAACGACCCGATACACCGTTTTCGCAACGACGAAATATTGACTTCAACATTCAACACAACGATGAAACGTGTGGCCTTCAGAAAAAAAAGGAGCGCGTTGTGAATAGCAACCAGATTGACAGAATGTTGAAGCAAACCGGACAACTATTTAAATGCTAACACTAAATTAAACTATACTAAAAACCTTACCTTACAACATTATTCGTCTCTCATGAGCAGTATTCCTTGAGTTTTACCGTCTTACATTGAAAAATGCGCTACCTCGTTGAACGGTCAAGATGGCGAAGTTGGCAGTCACGTGATTATGTTCGTACGCCAGAGCGCGTCACGTGGTTCACAAATAGCATAGCCAATCTTGGACATTTTTCCATCTTCTTTATTCAGATTTAGCAGTATACGCTGTCCGAGCGTCATAACACAATATTAGACTGAGTAATGTAATAATGATAACAACAACAATTCTAACATAGTTCGATCTTACGTTCTAAATGAAAGTTGTAATAATTAACAGGCGCTTGCAAACAATGAAATGTTCACCTAAAGCTTTTAAAGAGTAGAGGATGATTTGATATGTACAGAGGACAAACATCAAAAGGCGTTTGTCTACTAGCTGCGTTGTTTTTTTTTGTGAAAGAAACTGACGAGTGAACGGTAATAACCTAATGGTCATAGTATGGCAATCCACTACTCTCCCCTTGAAGAGTATAGGCCACGACTGTGGTGCTCACTGCCCTTTTCTAATTCAAAAAATTTTACATGCAAAATTGCACACAAGAGTGCTGAAGAGTACATTTGCTTTCTGGTGTGGATGGTGATCTTAGCTCAAAGAACATTTGTTACTTCACAACCAAATTTCACACACATGTCATGTATCAAAGGCACATACTGTACTTACAGAGGAGTCTTTAATATGTGTTTCTCAAGAAAAAGTTAGGTGGAACTAAGGGAAATGCTGTCAATCCAAGTAACAGAACGAGAATGAATCTCACAAATAAAAAATGCTTCTGTAAGTACGTACATTACTGTGTCTCAGATCCATGTGTGAAATCTGATGGCCAAGCAAGAACTGCTGTTTGAGATACATTTTTTCCCAAGATCACTACCCACACTAATGAAAAATGCACTGCTCAGCCGCATTTTGGTGCGCAATTTTGCATGTAACATAAATTAGAGCAGTGCACACCACAGTAATGTACTATACTCTACAAGGGCAGAGTGGTGGATCACCTTAACCTGAGCCTATACTTTAACTCGTGTTTAGTATAAACTCGAGATCTGGATAGGGAAAGCGGTACTAGAATCATGTTCTCTATAATTTCCTCGTAATTGTTGAGCCGAGTCATAAACTTGAAAAGAAGGCCTAAAACAAGTTGAACAGTTTGTTAATGTAATGTATACTATTACTATACATTTTTTATTTACTTTTCATGTTATCGTTTCGTGCTCTGACACATAGTCTATATAACTGATAGAGTGGCGCTGGTTCCAAGGGTATCATTGTAGCAAAGGTGTCTTACTATGTGCTTATAAGCATATAGTAAGCCTCCTTTGCAATTTACTCGTGCCAGTTATTGAGTTTGTAAAAAGTTGGCCCCCTTCCTTGAAAGTGTTTAGGCCTGTATTCTTTCAACTTATCTGGCCAGTGTGGTCATTTCCGTGTATGTGTATGCTGCAAAGAGCAGTCGGCGTACTGCCACGTTTATCAAATTTCCAAAATACAAGAACGAAAGAAATTTCATCATGCCAGAAAAACTTACCAACGTAATTGCAAAATTTTACGATGAGTATATGCAATCAACGCCGAAGAAGTTGAAGATAATTGACGCATATTTGGTCTACGTCTTCTTGACTGGTGTCGTACAGTTCGCTTACTGTTGCTTGGTGGGGACGTTCCCTTTCAACTCCTTCCTGTCAGGCTTCATCTCAACAGTTGGATCGTTTGTTCTTGCAGGTTAGCAACCAGCCATAACTCCATAACATTCATGTAACTTGACACTCCATTTGAAACGTGATCCCAAACTAATGTTTTGATATTTTCTTGTAGGCCTAATTGATTCCAGTCACTTCAGGACAGTCAGTAACGACTAACACAGTGTGAGTGGGCTATCTCTTGTCTTAATGACAGCACCGAGTTCATTTAGTCACTTAGTCGTAGACAAGTCATGGAATTGGTGCTGTCGTTAGAGAAGGCCATGTAGTGTTAGTGGTAGCATAAGGCCAGTGTATCATGTTTGCACATCTGGACAGTTTATCCATTATGGCATTAGTAGATTAGATCTAAACCATATTTGACTGTTTTAGTTTTAGAGAGAAAACATTCTCACCTTCCATGAGAGCATTTATCTTGGCTCCATGATCATGTTTATAAAGAGATTCTTGGAGAGCCACAAAAGCTTAGCTTAGTCTCAGTGCACAGACACAGAATCACAGATCATAGGCACATGTGACATAGCATGCTAGGACTCCTCACTTTATGCCAAGTCTAGACCTAGAAACGGATGAGATCATTGTGAAAATTCCAAAGAGTTTCTGTGTTTGGAGGTCAAATCTTACTGACAAATTCAGAGAGAGCAAAGCAATTAGCTGAGTTAGGTAGATCTGCCTCTTACAACTGTATTTTCTTAAGCTTTCCAGGTTTGGCAGATACTGAAGTTATCAGGAGTTATCGGTATTGACCATATTGATGACATGAAAATACTGAAAAGTTAGTTGGGACAATGCTTCAAAAGGGAGTGCCTGTAATTCAATCCTTGCACTAGGACAAGGCAAAGACTCAGTCCTCAAGTAATTTGATAACTACTGTGTATTTATAAAGGAAGAACTCCTTTAGGTAAAAGTGAAAAGCGGCAAGTTTAACCCTCTAGTGCCCACTGTAGCATATTTGCTACAGTCTATCTTTATCCTCAAAAGAACCATAATCAATGCAATTATGACAAAGGGGTCACTGCAAAATTGTTATTCGCCCTTTTCTGCCCTAATTTACTTGTTTGATTACTTTTCAATGCCTATTTGTTAAGAACCAGGACTTCCTCTTTTTGCTGCCATATATACAAGTGGTCTGCTGACATTACTGTGTTTTTTAGATCCAGCAGCATCTGCTACAGGTGAGTGAAATTATGCTAATTTTCATCTTTCTGATGTTTTCAGAAACTGATTTTATTGATTTGGGATTTATATTTTGGCTAAAAATGCAACATTGACCTTTATTGTGGGCCTAAACTTACGTGTTGCATATCTGCTACACTGGACTGGGATGTACACTGGCTGTTGCATATGTGCTACAGTGGGCATTTGGGGGTGTGTAGTATCTGTTTATGGTGTGATGATGGTAATTTCAATGTGTATTTCAACAGTGCCACTTGACCTTTTCTGAAGGGATTGTAAGTTATTTATTGCACAGAAAGTAATTGGCCTTGCATTTGCCTTGGTGATAAGGTGATTTGATTGCTTTTTGATTTGAAGAAATGAGAACATATTGCTACTGTGGATAGGGATTGGCTAATTGGCAAATTACAGATTGGTATAATTTGTGACTTTCAGCCTAAACAGACTCTTGGATATTTTGTTTTCTTTGTCTATCCACAGTATGACAAGCGAGTACGAAGTGGAGATGTCGTTGTTGACATGACAAAAAAGTTAGAGGAGGACTAAAACTTTTGTTATATTTGCAGATAATCTCTTTTCAAGTCTGCAGCTGGTAAAAGAACTGAAAAAGAAAGGATTCTGGTTTGTCGGAACTGTCTGTGAGAATAGACTGAGAGGCTGTGAGCTTAGACAGGAAAAAGTTCTTCGGAAAGAAAAGAGAGGCGCCATGGACAGTAAAGTTGAAATGAATTCAAATGTGGTGGCAGTTCGATGGGTTGACAATCGGAAGGTTGACCTAATCTCATCATTCATTGGAATCGAACCCATTAGACAAGCAAGCCGGTATGACAAGAAAGCCAAAAAGAAGATTGAAGTTGATTGTCCTGCAATTGTGCAGGAATATGATAAGAATATGGGAGGTGTGGATCTCCTTGATTCACTTACTTCGCTCTACAAATACAGGAGATGGTACCTCTACATCTTTTTTCACAAGGTGAACATGGCCACGGTGAGCACATGGTTATGATATCGTCGCCACTGTGAGCTACTATCTGTTGAATCCATGCAGCTGAGTGACTTTCAGAGCCAATCAGCCAACGGACTTGTCCGCGTCCTGGTTCCTTTAGTCCACCCTACTACACAGCGCCCACTCCAGCTGAGCACAAGCCAATTCCCGACATCCGTTTTGACATGGTTGGGCACCTTCCCGAATGGAAATCCAGAGGCCGGTGCAAGGCAAAATGCCATGGATTTATAGTTGCATACTGTGTCAACTGCGAAGTGCATCTGTGTTTCAACATAGACCGAAACTGTTTTCTAAATTACCATGTACAGAAGTGACCTACTTTACCCACTGTAGCATATTTGCTACATAACTCTGAATGCTCGCTGTTGCATATCTGCTACAAACAGTAAATCAAAGTCAAAATTATGAAATCAAATAAAATTTGCAATTTTGTATAACTTATGCTTGTATGTTAATGTCTTAAAAGTTTCAGAATTTTAGAGCTACTTAAACTGACCTTGGGCACTAGAGGGTTAAAGGAACATTCAGGATAAAGGGAGGTGCAGTAAGCAGATGAAATTTAAAACAAGTGAATAAGAATAATGAGAGCACCCGAAATTGGAGCTGGGCTCAGTAGAACCCCGAAAGTAGCAATGCCAACAAGAAATTTGAAATTAAATGTGTTCAGAAGATTTTTGTTCTGTGCAGAGTTCACCAATGCCATAATTAGATTTTTGATAAGAATAATTGATAATAATAATAACATAATGTTTTGAACACAAAATTTTGAATCTGAAAATTGCAGTCCAGTAGAAACCAGATCAAGGGGGATAACAAGGATAGCCCTGTCACCTGATTCCTTATAAAAAAAGAATTGCATTTACAATAATTTTTATATGTTAATATCACTTCTTTTCATTGATTTTCTCAATGAAGATAGCACAACCCATCAGAAGAAACAAACTTATCATAAAAGTCATCAACCCATCAGTTCTAGCATGCACTGCTGAATAGCATATAGACCAAGAGTCAAAGAAAACTTCTGTGACCTTGATGACTAATTTCGTTGCTGGCCTTATTGGCAAACATATAACATTCTGCTATGGTAATGGCTAGTTTAAAGTATGACACGCACATCAAAAATAATTTTCTGTTTTTCAATACTTTTTCTTTCTAAAAATTATCTATGGTGCCCAACGAGTCTATTCTGCGAAGAAAGAGCATCGTTATGTTACCGTGCGCATATGTAACACAATAAGGAGAGCTAGAGTTACCGGGTTTGGCCTTTGCGTTTAGAATTATTCCCCTTCCCGATCAGCAGAAGACTGTGGCAAAAACGCTGACATCACTTACATTCCAGCAGCTACAGACATCTCTGCCTGACAGTGTATTATTCAGCTTTTAATTAAGGTTCTGGTATTCCAAATTCAAACTTAAAGTTTGATGATAGTGTAGCCAGAAAAAATATTCTGCATTTTTATTGCTTCAGCATGATTTTGTTTTGCGTATCTGCTGTTCACAGAGGAATTAAAACATTCATACCAACATGCTATCACCCGTCCGCAGAGCACTGGCTAGACAGCTTGGCCATGTGGCAATAACGTATTTGACGTAAGCTTATGGCCGCTGTGTGCGCAGTGGTTGTAACAATTCGGACTTTGGGTAATGTAACCCTGTGGGTTGTCTGGGGCCAGCAGGGGCGTTTAAATATCAATATGACAGACAGTAGACCCTTGAAAGACTAATTTATTGGAATAATAGGGTTTGGTGTAATTTAATATAGTCTGTAGGACTGCAACATTGGTGGCCATTGAATGGAGAGTTAGTATGTAAACAATAAAATCTGACTTGATTATGACAGAAACAAGGTTCAAAAGGTTTGGAAATAGCAGAGATGAAATGTTCATCAGCATAGGGGCATTTCAACAAAATATAGAGTAAAGGAACCCCATGCAATCAGTCAGACATTGCGACCACATTTCTTTCAGTGCGCATAAGTCTCTTCTCTTTTCGTTTTTCGAACCGAAACCAAGCTCCCATGATCCAAAATGTTTAGTCACATGATCACAAGTAATATGGCTCCGTTTAGTCGAAGGGTTTTGAAAGCATCATTCAAAAGATTGGGATGAAAAAAGATCTGAAGTTGAACATTTGAGGCAGGGTTTGTTCATGTTCACATTTTTGCAATTTTTTCTTGTTTTGACTTCAGTTTGATAGGGAAATGATTACAGACGGCAGTAAAAGTTATAAAGTGTCGATTTGAAACACATAGCGCGCACTTTGCTTTGATCGAGTGTCCAGCTTGGCATAGCAGTGTGAGATTGCCAAAACCTTGTGTAGTATTGTTGGCAGAGATTTTACTTCAATTTAAGCCAAAAAACGCAGTCCTGCCACTCTTGATTTGGTTGCTATTGCTTATGGTGTGAGAAGTGGCCACAAGGGGTTTCTTTACTCTATCTGTTTAGTACTTCTCTGTATGTTGGTGATAAACACCTGACTTGCAAATTGCACGCTTTTGAAACAATTTCAGAAACTTGTTCATTAGCTTGTAGAATTGTTGTTAATTCTACTAAAGGAAACAGTATTATTAGTATTATGATTCATACTAGCAGAAACTGCTGTTGCCATCTCTATTAGTAGAACTGCCAATCTTATCAGCTTGCCCCTCATCATACACATTTATTATGTATGGTGGATATGTAGTTGTGTCTGAAAAGCTGGTTTTGATATTTGCCCAAAGTAAACTATATGTACATGTATAATGTTACATTAAAATGTGCTGAGTTTGATGAATGGACAAGACTCAGTTGGATGGTAGATAAGGGCATCTAGGAAAATGAGCAGACTGAAAGCGTGGCTTGTAGTAAATGGACTCCTGAATAAAATTTGCCTTTGCTTTTGTCCTCAGTTTGTTTGAGACTGCAGAGCAACCCCCAAAATAAAGCAGATTTCACAGGGATAAGTCCAGAGAGATCTTTTGCAGACTTCATCTTTGCACACGTCATTCTTCACCTTGTTGTGATAAACTTCATTGGATGAGAGTTTCCTGATATATAGAGGTATGTGATTTCACTGTGGACAACATAATAACATTTTAATATATCATTTCCTAGATATATGACAGAACTGTCAACACTTTCTGTTTAGTCCATGAGGCAAAAAATCTGTAATATGGTATTCAGACTTTGAAAGACTTAAAGTTAAAGTCATGACTTTATGGAAAGAATAGAATTGAAAATTTGCTGAGAACTGCAAATACTTCTGTTTTATGAGAGAAAGTATACTTTATAATGAGGCATTTCTGTTAGGGATATTGAGGTGTGTCTCTTTCCTGATCTTAAGTGAAAGGTCAAGTATTTAGAAGGGCTAATTTCTGCAGTTTGGTGGGATGGAGGAATAGATCCTCATCTTTGCTTCAGTTTGCATGATTTTCACCTGTTTGCCATCAACCCAGTGATGAATTTGTCAGAATCTGTCATTCACAATCCTCTTATTAAAACTCATGGTCAAAATAGGTCTATTAAAATGTTGCATGACAAGAAGAGGGGGGAAAAAAAAAAGGGGGAAATGGGAAGGATGATCAGAATCCTATAAAAGCAGAAAACAGATAGGGGCGGATGGAAGGAACAAATAAATAAAGAGGAGGACAAAGAAGAGGGAAGAGATTTGGCCTGTGGCTGGAGGCTAGCTAGGGACTTACACATTTTATAAGAATCTAGGTGTAACAGGTTAACTGTAAATTCTGGAAGGTTACCTTGATGTCATTGAGAAAGATTGCATGTTGGTTGGGGTGTGGAGTTATATCCTCTTGCATGATTGCTGCAAAAGTGAGACAACATGGTGATTGTAGAACACTGAATACTCCTCATTACCATCATTCATTTTTTTTTTTTCTTGTGTGTCCTGCAGGATGTATGTGGGTCTCAAGTCAAGGTCGCAAGGCTGAAGCAAGAAGTGACAGTGGTGAACAGTCATGTTATTTGATTCTGTGAAAGTTCATTGATAAATGTGTTTGTTATAAATGAGAATGGATTACTTGTTTCTTGAATTATCAAATAAACTGATCAGTGTTTAATGTACAGTCTGTATTTGAGCTTATTTAATGTTGATGAAAGTGAGTAGAAATTGCATGTTGGGTTCATAGATCAACATCTGGCAGAAAATGAGGTATCAGTGTTTTCTGCAGACCATGTGATCAAGCAATTCGCCCCTTTAATTTCAAAATCCCCCTTAAAAATTCATTGAATGCGTGCTGACCCTCCCTTACTTTCTGCTCAGAAATTGAAAATAATTTGAGAAAAGTCTAAAATCACTCTCAAAATCCGGTCCAAATTTATGATAAAGGAGGAATGTCGCCACCATCTCCCATGACCCAGAGAAAATACTAGTGATTAATTTGACAATATTCACATAAACAGGCCAATATATATAATTAGTTGATTCAAAAGGAGAGGCCAATATCACTGTTCCTGAAGATTACCTTTGGAAAGGAAGATTGCATTTTTGCACTCTGCACTACATTGCACTGTTGTTCACCCTGAAGCTGCCAAATTTTGTAGGCAGTATTTTAGAACACTTCTACCTCCAGCTCAGTTTAGGGTTAAGAGTGAAGTTATGGGTAGGGTTAAGGAAGAAAAAGCAAACTTGAGACAGTGAACTCAATTATGTGTTCTCTCTCTTTTCAAATCCTGCCCCTAATCCTGAACCAAGCTGTAGGCAGAAGTGTCCTATGATATTGGTGCCAGTTTCAGGAGGCAAAGTATGCTTTAAAGTAAAATTTAGGATTATGCATGCTTTAATTTTTAAAGACAATATCATGAGATTTTTTCAAAGGCCTATGCTGATGGTCAGAGGAAGGGGTGGATTCCAGAAAGTCCAATAAAGTTTGTTTATAAAGTCAATAAGCTGACACACCCCCAAACTTATGCATGTTAATAGGTGGAAGGGATAGTATGGCGTATGCATGTGCAATCCTCTGTTGTTTGAAAACTGGCATATGGAAGCGGGTTCCTAATTTGCAAGGTATCTTTCCTCCATGTTTGTTACTTTGATCTTTCATCTATTAGAGTCTATACCCTGCTTCTCCTGGCTTTTTTACTGTACATACTTCTTCTTGTATATATACATCTTTCTCCATTGCCTACCCTTATGTTTTTCTGCCTAATTGCTCTTCTCATTGTTGTCCTTATCCAAATTTTTTTGCTTGTTATCATCATCTTTGGTGCAGCTCATTACCCAATTATCTTCTGTAATTTCATTATCCACTTAAGTTCCCATGTCTCTTGTCCATCACTGATCTTCGGTCTGTTGTCCTCTTTTCTTCCATTTTCTATTGTTACCCACTCTTACTCTACTGTCTGTTGTCATCTACTTTCCTTCTGTTTTTGTTTTCTGTTCTTCTTGTCTGTTATCTCCTCCTCTGTGTTTTGTTTTTCTTCTGTTTTCATCTGTTATTCCTCTATCTGGAATCCTCACCCTCATCTGTCACTCTTTGGTCTTCCTAATTATTCTTTATTTTTCTTCGGTTCGGTCATCTCCCTCATTATTCTTCCGTCTGGTGTAAATCTATTCTGTTTTAGTCTTCTGTCTTTCACAGTTCCTGTTTCTATCCTCATATTCATAATAAACCAGCTAAACTGTTGATCATTCCTATATGAATTATGACTGTGCTAATGTCGACTCAGTTTAATTGCTCTTCGTACTATATACAGTATATCACAACATTTTGTGGAAAACTATGAAAGAAAACAAAACTACTCCATTTTTGCTGTGCAACAACAAACACCTTAAGATGCGCAAACCAATTTACTATCAAAAGATATTTTGTCGTTCATTGCAGATTTAACTGTGCCTGCTGCTACAGCTCTTTTGGTTCCATGGAGATATGATTAAATAGTGCAAAACTTTGAGTGGTTGTGGTGTTTTTGCTGTGAAAATTTTATAAATACTTTTGAAACAAAAAGTCATTGTAAATAAATACAAATTTATTAGCTTCAGAAGATACATGTAAAAGTATACTACTCTACTACTATAAGATCATTTATGAAGAAAAAGCATAGTATGAGTAAATACATGATGTATGTTCCTTCCTTTTTATCTTTCATTCATTCGTTCATTCTAATTCTGTCACTCTCACTGTAAATTGCTCTCCTCCATTCTTCATAGTTCAGGTACATGGGCTTGTACAACACATACTGTAAAAGAGGCTGGCAATCCCATAAGCAACAGTGGAATCTTGATATTTTCAGTATACCCAGATCTAAAAAAGTGTGCTTGTTATTGAGGTACAGTATATCTGTTATTGAGATAAAGTTGAATAATGAAATATTCATGAATCTGTGGAGGTGAGATTCATACTTAAAATTCATGTTTTCATTGAGTAATGTTCTTAATATCAAGGTCCCACTGTAATAACTCTAAAGACCAAACCCTCTCTATTCACTTCTTCAGTGGGGGACTTTTACTCGTTTTTAAACAAAAATGCTTTGTTTGTTCACATTCTTTTACCTGTACTAGGCAAAATTTCTCAAGCGAAGCCCTCTCCCATAGTTATACTATGGAGAGAGACTGACTTGCCATCTGCAGAGTCAGACACTAAAATGTACAACATTACATATGTATGTTTTTGGGTAAGTTGGTGTAGGCAGTAAATTTGAAGTCTGTTAAGATGAAATATATGTACAGCACTGGTTAAGTATATCAAAGCAGTACTCTCTAACATGGTTTTTCAGTATGAAAACACTGCTAAGACAAGGCATGCATGCAATGCATACTGAAAACGAATATTTCTAGCTAAAGTTGTCGAGGTAATCTCTTAGGTCTTGAGCTGTCTCCATATCTATCTTGTAGACTGGAAATAAAAACTCAGGAGAACACCGAGGAAGATGGCTGGTAGGTGAAGGACTAGGGAAAAGAGAAATGTGTTGGCACCGTCATTATCATCATCAATTACATTAAATAGACAGTCTATCAGGGATGGTTAATCTAGTGATGGTTAATTTCAGAAAATGAAAGTGAATTGTACATGAAAGTATACTGGAACTCACTGACACTGTTTAACATACATACTTCCATTCAACAGTGTAGCACCCTGAATAACACACAACTTACGATTGATTACACATCTTCAAAACTTGTATCAGAGTTCCACTGTAACAACACACGTAAAAGATTTTTTTTTTAATATCCAACCCTTCAGATTACAAAATTAGGGAAAGTTGTGCTATTGTTTGCAGTCACCATTGTCATCATTAGCACAAAGACACGATCGGAAGACTGTAGACAATATAAGATACATGTAGTTAAATATAAATAAGATGTTCTGTTGTGCCTTTCTGAGAAATACGGAGACTTGTTATGCGATAACAATACTGTATTTGTGTGTATGAACAAAAAATAAAGAGGGGAAGGGGGAGTATTAAGGTATACTGAACCATGTTATCTCTATAAAACGCATCAAAAAGCAGTACAAAATGAAATAACCACGATATGAAGTAGCTTACCCATTCTAGCACTGCTGTTTTCATTTTTATCAGTGTTCTTGTCTGTGGAGAGAAATACAAACGTTCAAAGATTTGTAATGAATACAAGTTTTACTGCGATTCTGAAGACATCTGTAATTAGAACGGGGCACTTTCAGTATGTGTGCATATGACTATCTAAAGAGATAGACCCTTTCGCTTGCCTAACCTTCCTCCTATTGCTCCTAACCTTGCCCATACTCTAACCCAAGCACAGCTTGGGAGATTCCCAAGATCTAACCAAATGGACACTGAACACTGATGAGCTGACGTCATGTCTGCAGCATAGCAACTTCAAATCATATATAGACCGGTGGAAAAGTAGGATAGATGCAGACGAGGCGGGAGGACGTCTTCCCGTGCCCATGAACTGCGGTAAGCAAACAATTCCACGCAGGCCGAAGAAAGTGCATCTCTTGGGGAGAAGAAAAAAGGAGCTGACCCACTTAATTCTACAGTTTGTTAAACCTTCAAACAATATTCACAAAAAGGGCGCCGCCTTCCCGGGGGCTATCGATTTTGAAATTTATATCCTAACTACTCCTTCCTTCGTCCCGCTGTTCAGCACAGCAAAGGATACTACTACAGAAATTCCCAGATATTCGGTAATGGTTTAAACTCATTAATCTCTTGCCGTCTTGCCGTCCTACACATTGGGACTAATGGAACTGAGTGACATAGTTAAACATTTATTTATTTATGTGTATAATATAATGTAGTGCATTTTCTCCCTTCATCTCGGCTACATACCATTACACGGTAGCGGCTTGGGGGTCGTAGGTGTGGGTTCATCTGGTTCGTCCGGTTCGTCCATGGTGTGGATTCTGAGAAGGGACACGGTACCAGAAACAGCTCCGGCCACAATGAGAACTGGGTAATCTGCTGGACTGTCACTGACGTCGACGAATCTGGAGAGTGAAAAGATGGCCACAATAGCGATGATCATGATGAAAAAACTTTGGTCGTTTGGGATCTTCTAGTTGTTTTTTTAAAATTTATTTTTGGTTCTTCCATCTCCTTCTTCCTAAGGCATTTCTGGCACTGAGCAAGCGAGGTAAAAATAGAAAAGCATATTATTATTATCTGTATTTTCATCACATTCTTACGGTCTTATAACCAGAAAGGCACAATATAGCCGCAATCGTGGTGACGTGCCGTAAAACCCCAACAAAAACAAGCCCTCTTTGAGACATGTACTAGCTTGTTATGAGGCTTCGGAGATAGTGGCTAGATAATCCTTCAGTCTGCAGAAATCCATTATAGTGAAATACTGTAGTTACAGCTTTATCTAAGGTCCACATGTACATTATTATTTACCTGATGTCCTCGGGATCGACAGCATAGAGCTCTCTAGCTGCGAATTTCTCCATTATGGTCCTCCCATCGTTGGGGATTCCGTCGCAGAAAATCTGCTCAAAGCGGGGCTGTGTGACATCCTTGCCAAGACTGTAAACAAATATGGTTCCCGGGCGCTCGTTACCAACGAAGATGTACAGTCTTCCGTCGATTTCAGCAACATCTAAGGTTTCTGTTTCTGGGCCCTGGGAATGACAGTTTTATGTATCTCATTACTGTCCTTAACTATTTTTTTTGAACCTGTGCATTAGCGATGGGATCTCATATCATCTGTTGAACTCTGCTAAGGATGCATTCAGTACCAAAACATCAAAGTAATTCTTACGATGATAAGACTTTAAGAGATCCCGTCGCTAATGCACAAGCTCTCAGTTTTCTCTAAATAAAGTGTTCTAATGAGGTAGCCTGCTAAACAACCAACTGCAGGGTTTCAAATCCAAGTACAGCTGAACCTCGATATTAAGTACTCATTTAATAAGTACATGTATACCTTACGGATAATTATAATCTTCACGTGCACAAACCGATTATTATTTTGCCATTTTATGATTCAGGTGGACCTCGATATTAAGAATACCTCCGTAATAAATACAGTAGAACCCAGTATTGAGGAAGACCCTGGTGCATGGCAAGAATGTACTCATAACTGTGGTATATTTAAGACGGAAGTCCACCTAATAATGAAATGATAGAGTCCTAATGAATCCGTGCATGTGAAATTCATACTGAATAAATATGCACTTAATATTGAGGTTTCACTGTATAATTTTTTTTTCCGTTAATCAAGGTCATACTTAAGATCAAAGTTCTATTGCACATGTAAACTTATACTACTAAGGATGGTTATAGAACCCAGTACAAGGGCTTGAATTCAACAGGAGCTTATATTTTTCTGTTTGAGACAAAAAGAGGGTCTTCTCAGAGGAGAACAATCTTCACAGAGGAGAAAAGAAGCGCATTGTTTCCTTTTCTCAGATAGTACAACTTTTACCTTGTCATCAGATCTTTCATCCACAACCTGTCCATCTGTGTTGAAGAGATGAGGACACTGCAGAGCTGTGGTCTCCTCGATGTGCCTCCCGCTGTCGTAGAGAAGCTCAAATTTATTGTTTGCCACGTCCCAGATGGAGAAGCTTCGACCACCATAAGTGTAGAGGGCATGGTGTGTCCCATTTTCATCCCGGCCGTCCACACGCGAGAATTGTAGCCTCCCTGGAAAGCGACATACAGCCATGTTTAATTTACTATAGATAACAAGATGGGAGGCAAGAAATAGCATCAATAAGTCCATTTCATGAATAAGTCCCTTGAACTGGGTCTTTAGGAGCTCTCAAGTACAGTCGACTTCGCTTAATCGCCACTTCCGCTTAGCCGCAAATTTCCCCAGGGAACCGAGATTTTCCTATATAAAAAGTCACTGAATAACGGCAACTCACTCCGGATAATCGCAACTCATCAGCGGCCGTAAAAATCAAAGATCGGGGGTAGAGGGATTACAACTGATAAATAAATATTTATACTGACGGCTGAAATTGCGTGACGAAAGGTAGACAGGTTGACTGAGTGACAGCTACCA
>JAWQUT010000362.1:639773-652998 GCA_033807755.1 Ellobium chinense | reverse complement strand
CCTGGGCTGGAACTGCCAGCTCAAGGGTGTGCTCAGGCGGAAGAGGAGGGGTTTGGCATTGACCAGTGAAAAATGTAGGGTCTGTTTACAAATAGCAACCAAGCTCAAAATTTCAATGGGCTTGCTAGGGTTGGGTAAGTCTTAAAATTTGGGCCACATAATGAGCTTCAATCTGGTATGGGTCTGGGTGAAAGCTAAAACTTTGGGTTCAGAGGGCAGCTCAAAATGTTAATATAGCCTATAGAGGAAAAAAGGGTCCAATCCTATTACAGGTCTGTAACCAATAGCCTCAATAAATCCATTTCATGAATTATGTCCCTTGAACTGGGTCTCTAGGAGCTCTAAAGTACAGTCGACTTCGCTTAATCGCCACTTCCGCTTAACCGCAAATTTCCCCAGAGAACCGAGATTTTCCTATATGAAAAGTCACTGGATAAAGGCAACTCACTCCGGATAATCGCAACTCATCAGCGGCCGTTAAAATCAAAGATCAGGGGTAGAAGGATTACAACTCATAAATAAATATTTATACTGACGGCTGAAATTGCGTGACGAAAGGTAGACAGGTTGACTGAGTGACAGCTACCATGCCGTGACAGGTGTGATAGGCCCCTCCTCTCCACTTCCCCACCCTTCTTGGCCTCGACTATCCCCGATAATGCTCCGCCCGCATTTTCCCTCCTTCTTTGCAGTAAATGGCCGAAAATACCAACTCCCCATAATCGCAACTCCGCTTAATCGCATTTCTTTCGTGATCTCGAGGAGTTGCGATTAAGAGAAGTCGACTGTACATATACTCATTTGAAGTCTAGGAATACCAGTTCATTCCATACCTTCAGGTTCTTGAAACAGTTAGGTAAAATTAACACTATCAAAGAAACAGACTTCCAAAAGTGACTTCCAAAAGACTCATACTTGAAGAAATTAGGAATGTTAGTTATCATTAGTGATGATGGTGTGGATGACAATGAAATGATGACGCCACTAAAGACAATGATAACAATGGCTAGCAGCCTAGAAGAGGATGCCTAATGTCCGAACCTCCTCCACACAAAAACATATGCATACTACAACCCCTCCAGGTGTATCTCCTCCAAGCTTCACTGCAGCTCTTGATTCATCACCTTTTCGACATGGACAACAGTCATCCGTTTTATTTATGTCAACCCCTTTTTAGAAATGACCAGCTTAACTCTTTTCTGCCATCAAGATCAATCTCCGTTTCTCCTTTCTTATCACCAAGCCAAGCAAATACTGTGTCCCATCACCACTAGGTAGCCTATTTGCTACGCCATTGAGATGATGATTTATATATAGTCTGCTGGTATAGTCTCTGAAGCACGTTATGAAAATGATGTGAAGTAGACGTGGGTGGTGATGTTGACATTACGACAACGATGGAAGATGTTAAAGAAGGGATGCTGAGCAAGAATTATGACGACAATGACAGCTAACAGGCAAACCGAGGCTACTCACGACAATCCTCCAGTACTCACCAAGCTGTGAATCCTCTCCTAAAGCATCTCTGACCATTTTTGGTATGCTCTCATCTAGATCTGAATGTGGTGGGTATAATTAGAATGAATGAATGAATGAATGAATGAATGAATGAATGAATGAATGAATGAATGAATGAACCGGCTAACCAACCAACCAACCAACCAACCAACCAACCAACCAACCAACCAACCAACGAATGAATGAATGAATGAATGAATGAATGAATGAATGAATGAATGAATGAATGAATGGTTTGGTTGATTAACTTGCAAATCTGTCCGTCTGCATGGATCGATCAGTTGATAGTAATAGATTACTCGTTTGATAGATCGGACCGACCTGTCAAATTGGAGCATCAGTTTATCAGTCGGTCGATTTGTTCACAGTCTTTCGGTTGGCTAGTTGATCACTTGGTCTGTCGGTTAATTGCTGGAGAGAGTTTGATCGAACAGTATCAGCCAGTTCTGACTTTGCTTAAGTACCTGTGAAATAGCGACCTCTCTGAGTTTCATTGAAATTAGCGTACTCCTTAGCATCGCCCTCATTGGCTGTGAAGACCAGTTTGCGACCCTTCCATTCGTGGAACTTTATGTTGTCTGGCAAGTACCACGCTCTGATTGGCCAGAAAGTGATTTCAATACCTAGTAGGCGGAGTAAATAAGAAAGGTAGAAACCACAGGAATCAATGAAACAAAGGACAAGACAGAAAAAGTTTCGTTGAAGCACCAAGTGTACCGTTAGCCATAAGTTATTAATGGTTTGTTTTTTTTGACAAATATTAACATTCTTTAATGTTTGTTTCGCTCTTGCATCCTTTCCAAATTTTTTTTTTCGACTGCAAGTTATCTGCATAGTTCGTATTTGATTCATAGCACACGGATCCACTGACACACTTTATCGGAAAAAGTTGACAGTAGTAGTCATCAATTTTGTTATTAGCTTTCTTCACTCTTCCCATCCCTACTTTTTCGAATCAGCCTATTTCCATCCTTTCTTTCACTCCATCCCATCCCCACAACAAACAGCAAACATTTCCGAACGGAAGCAAGTATTCCCATACCTTTGTCCATATCACTGGCATCCAGAGTTCCCCACTGCTTGTATCCCAGTCCGTGAATATTCGTGATAGTTTCCGTATTTAGATCCACCTCAGCCACTCCATTATTTTCCTGGAATTTGAGTAAAGCAAGTTTTCAATTATAGTAGAACTCTGATAACACACCTACACTCACCTTTCGGACCAAACTGTTGAGGGTGTGTTATCCGAAGTTGTGTTGCGTGTAGAGTCCTTAAATTAAGAAACAAAACAGTTTGGGTTTTTGGGTAAGAATGTTATGTAGGGAATTGAAGCAAGTAGGGGGCGTCTTTTATGCCAGAAAAAGATGGAGGCGAGCTGATTTTTCAAACGGGAGTGCTATCTGCAGTAACAGTGTGGAACACGTTCAGGCACTATCCGAAATGACATCAGTTAGTAGAGCTTAGCTGCTTAGAAAGTATCCCAGCGAAAGAAAAGAAACAAGCTCTTTGCGCATCTTCACGGTCAGATTACTCTCGATAGATCTTCCTGTAATGGAGTGTGGCCGATTTGTTACAAAAATGTTCAAACAGTGACATGTTTTGTTAATGAAGATCCATCCACCACTACCATCAGCGTCAGTTCTTCTGTTCACGAAACAGTGCATGTCAGCAACTGATTCCAGTGATATCTGACTTTTCTACACATTAAATAATTTCCTCCTTGGGTGCTTCGTTTGGCATCACTGAGACTCAACAAAAAAACAACGCCAAAGGACCGCTCTTAATGAGTCAACTCCAACAAAACTAATTTCCGGTTTAAGCAAAATGAAAATACATGTAGTTGTGTGATTGTATCATCAAATCTCGCTTCTGAAAGTAAAAGATGAATCAGCCAATGATTGAAAGTCAACATAACGAACCATAACAGCCGTAATAATTAGTAGAAAAAGTAGAAAGAGGAAGTAACGATTATTGGAATTGTGATTTGCGATGCCCGGATGACCATGCATGCAACTGCATTGGCGGATCCAGAGATAGTTCACCGGGTGCTTGTGAACACCCCCTCCGCCCCGCTCCCCGTGGATTTCTTTAAATACTATACTAAATTTTACCCCTCACTTGGCGGTAGTTCTTAGAAACTGTTAATCCCATAGCTCTACGCCATTGATATAACAGTATTTTAACTGTATTTTGAAAGGGGTGAGGGTGTAATGATAATTGTCATATACTGTATTATGATATCTATTGTTTATCCAATATTCAGAGAGGGGTCCATAATGTAGGAATGACCGGGGGGGGGGGGGGGGGGGGGGGGNGGGGGGGGGGGGGAGGGATCCCCTTTGTTTTTTCTCCCTGATCTGCCCTTGAACAGAGAGCAGTCTATGCAGACTTGCTCCATACAATACCTGTAAAGTCACATAGGCTGTGTTTGTCTTATCGTCAATGGTGATATACTCAGGTTCCACGTCATTGCTGAACTTGTTGTTGTTCTCTTGGAAGACAAATCTCACACCTGAAGGTTTCAGGGACTCGACGTACCTGCATTGATGTTTAACTATTTTAACGTTGTTGGGTTTTTTTTTAGCAGCTTTAGGTACAAATAAGTATGTTAATTCAATAACATGAGGATAAACATTTCTCATGATTAACGAACGAGACTTTACGAGTGCACCAAACTAACAACATTTTTAAAGTACAACGTCGAAAAAACATCATAGGGTAGGAAGAGGACATTTTTCATTGTTTAGGGGTTTTTTTTTGGCCTTTCTTCTCAAAGATGACGTAAAATCGATATTTCACAGTAATTTGGTAAAATCGCCTGTGGCTCACTTTCCATAATTCATGCGAATTCAGGCTCACGACTTCCCCTGTAATGACAACGGAACAACCTTACCACCTAGCTACATTAGTCTGTTAGTTTATCGCACTTAGACCAAATCTTATTCGGAAATGTACGCATTGGGAGCGATTGCATTATCATCCCTATGTGTTAGACGGCCCACGTTTGTGCCGTTCTGTAATATTTATTTGTCCAGTTACATTAGCATTAACATATTGTACAGACATATCAGCCCTCCCTCCCCCTTCCACACACACACACACACAAAGTTTAGTTACTCTCAAACTTCAATACATTCTAGTATAATTCATCTTTTATGTAGCTGAAATTTGGCACACATTAGCAGATGGATATGGTCTACTAAGAGTGCAAGTGGATGTATGCTCTTCTTATCCTGTAAAGTTCACGTATACAAAGGCTATGGCTTATCACAGCTAAAAAATTCAGACATATATCTTAAAAATAATAAGCATGATACGCCTCTAACACACTCTACCCGGCACGACAGTTTCTTGATCTGAATGTGACAAAAGTAGACCAATGAAATATACAACGGTTATAGATTATGACTGTCTCTTAATGACCTTAAAATTTTATTCCAGTCTCTTTGTAAGTCCTGAAAATATCTGAATCTGAATTAGGATTCATTCATTCATTCATTCATTCATTCATTCATTCATTCATTCATTCATTCATTCATATATCTATTTATTTATTTATTTATTTGTTTGTTTATACCTGTTATACATTATCGCAATTACAAACCAAACATGAACATCAACATCAAATATGATAAATAGTTCCAGCGACATTATAAAAGCAAACACCAACCAAGATACCACCAACTCAGATACCACCAACTCAGATACCACCAACTCAGATACCACCAACTCAGATACCACCCTGATCAGCCTGGATACCTATTCTCAACAGCATCAACAACACTAACACCAAATTAACTCTTTTAACTACATTAGTACCGGCTGTAATTTTTTCTAATTTTAACCTAAGGGCTCAGACCGATTCCTGGTTCATCTACCCATGCTGGCTTTGTAACCTTTCACCCTCCCTTTGTATGATTAGTAAGTTTTCATTTATATATATGACTCTGGTGAAGAAGACTTCTACTGGAACGTCTAATTGTGGTTATACAACTTAGTTCCAATAAAATTTTCATTAAAAGGATATATGAGGTTGAGCTAGTCTAGTGGTTTAAAGTTTTCAGTGTTTAACAAACTTAATACTGGTACCAACATCAGCATCAAAACAAATATCAACNGAATTCATTCATTCATTCATTCATTCATTCATTCATTCATTCATTCATTCATTCATTCATTCATTCATTCATTCATTCATTCATTCATTCATTCCTTCATTCCTTCATTCGTTCGTTCGTTCGTTCGTTCGTTCATTTATTTATTTATTTATTTATTTATTTATTTATTTATTTATTTATTTATACCTGTTATACATATCGCAATTTCAAACCAAACGTGAACACAACATCAAACATGATAAAATAGTTCCAGCGACATTGTAAAAGCAAATACCAATTCAGATACCACCAACTCAGATACCACCAACTTAGATACCACCAACTCAGATACCCTGATCAGCCTGGGTGCCTATTCTCAACATCATCAACAACACTAATAGCAAATTAACTCTTTTAACTAAATTAGTACCGGCTATAATCTGCTCTAATTTTAATCTAAGGGCTCAGACCGATTCCTGATTCATCTATCCATGCTGGTTTTGTAATCTTTCACCCTCCCTTTGTGTGATTAGTACGTTTTTATTTATATATGACTCTGGTGAAGAAGACTTCTACTGGAACGTCTAATTGTGGTTATACAGCTTAGTTCCAATAAAATTTTCATTAAAAGGATATATGAGGTTGAGCTAGTCTAGTGGTTTAAAGTTTTCAGTGTTTAACAAACCTAATACCAGTACCAACATCAGCATCAAAACAAATATCAACAACAACAATAATAATAACAACAACAACAACAACGATAACAATAACACAAATACTGTATAGGAATTCATAATCATTATTACGCATAATCATGATCAACGTACTTGTCATCATAGGATTTAAAGTCCAGTTTCTTCACCGAGACTGGTATATCACCTTCCACGCCGTCTCCAAAGTGGACAATGACAACAGCTCCGTCAGGGTCCTAGGTTGGGATACATTGGTGGATAGAGAGAGGATATTCAGTGATAAGTTACATGGAATGATGGATGAACAGATGGATGAATAGATAGATAGATCTAAAGAAAGTGGATGAGGGGACGAAAGTTGGTTGGATGGATGGATGGATGGATGGATGGATGGATGGATGGATGGATGGATGGATGGATACCGCAATTTCCTTGTACTGGAAATACGAGTTTATATGAAATATTTCGCACGTTTGCTTGTCAACCCGCATGAATTAATCATACTTAATGGTATAATATTTACTGCCTTCGGCAAAAAGTGATACTGAAATTAATAAAATATGGCTTTCAACTTCTGCGAGCACTTACTGTACATAGAAAATACAAGAAATAAGTATAAGCAAATAGAACGGCAGAAGAACAAATTATGAAACAGGCCGCGCTTAGCTTCATAAACGGTTTAAGTCATATTCTTATTAGCACAGACCCTGGGTATTTGTGTTTTTCAGCATACTGCCCTCATTTTATACACATGTGCATTAAAATGTGAGAATACAGAACTTTGCGAATGGCGACAACCATGCACTCAACACGCCGAATAATATTTCGAAAGTAAATATTCACGAATAAAGGACATTATCACTTGTGGTACCGTAAATCCGGTACATTGGTCTTGCATGAATACACTATCACCCAGTTGTATTCAGAAAATACACAATATACAGTGGAGCACGAATAAGGCGTACATCTTAGGATCGACCCATTGTGTACTTGGTAACCGAAATACGTATTGATCATGCTCGTACTCTTAGAGAAGAAAAACTGGGACCTAAAATACTGTACTCAGTATCCGTGTTTATGTACTAAACGTGTACGTATTAAATGTGCTCCACTGTACTTCGATATGAAGTATGCCTTTGTTGCTTGAGCATCTCCCTGAAATTTGACTTCTTGAGGTTGTGCCTATAGTGTATTGGAGACATCTTGTTCCCTTGAACCTATTGCTGGCTTAAATAGGTGTACAATCGCAACTACGTTCGACTTCCCATAATTGTTGTCTGCCGTCCGATTAACAGCATGTGTCGCATAATCGTACTACTTTTCAGAAAACAAAACCCTCGTCTACATAAAAATCGATAACAAAAACAATTGCCACTTAATCGCAACTACAGCTTAGTCACACTGTCTTGTTCTCTTGTTTTCTCGGTGTTTCAAATAAAAGGTGTAAGCTGCACAGATGTTTAAGGTAAGGTCAGCTACGCTTAATCACAAGACAGATAATCACAACACTCGCTTAATCGAAATAATTTTCACCTAACAAAATTCTACGTTTCTGAGTTTCTACATAAAAATCACTGGATAATTGCAACTCCTTTTAATCGCAACTTCTTCCTTTGCTTCCCTAGAGGTGCGATTAAGCAAAGTTGACTCCAACGCTACCTGGAAAGTTCCATTCTGATCAGTGTACGCTTCTCCCTCCAGCACCACGAATATGGTCCTACAGTCAGGCCGTGGTAGGATCATGTCGGGCACGGCTCCCACTGTAAAAATACAATTATTTTCAAGTAGATGAAATTCTAAATAGATGCCTCTTGCCTGGGATTAGTGTGTTGGTACCCAGGGACACCCTTGCTGGGAAATGGGCGGAGCTTTCACGTTAGTTAGAAAATTTAGAATTTCTCGAGTTACACCGAAAGCAGGAGTTCGGCAACAATGGCTGCCACCGCCTACGATTCTAAAATACATTAGAGCAACTTTTTACTGACGGCTATCTGTTGGACGAGGACGGAGCAGGAATCAGTGCTGGCTTGCATGCTAATCAATGGAAGCAAAGACATAAGTATTGCAAACGCTTCTCTCAGGTCAGCACACTCTTTTCTAGTTTTTTCGCATCGGACTCTGCCATCTATTGCTTGCTTAAGAACCACCCACAATAAAAGGACGATCCTTTTCGTTAATTTGCATGCCCTGCATATTATTCTGCCGGGGACCAGACAGACGTAGACTACCCCAAAAGTCATGATCCCACCTTATCCCACCATCAGGTAATTGATACTTACTTTTCTTCACATAGTGCACATTTCTTTCATAAAAGGACTGAAAACAAAGCGTCACTGTCATTATCCTTGTCATGGTAATAATCATAATGATGATGATGATGATGATAATAATAATAATAATAATAATAATAATAATAATAATAATAATAATCATAATCATAATAACAATAATAATAATAATAATGAAAATGCATCTTAAAAGTCTCGTATACAGGCTAATGCCCGCTCACGCGACTTCACACTATTGTTACTCCAGCAGGCCTGTTCACTTTAGGTCTTTCTCCACTCCCTGGGGAGCATACAGTGCCGCGGCCATTTACAGGTGCTGATCACAAGCATTCTGACAATATCCTTCACTGCTTATAGCCAGATATCCATTTTACAGATGGGTGAACCGAGGGAAAAGTGAATGAAAAACGCTTTCCTAAGGCACTTACAGCATGACCATAGTTGGGAATCGAACACACGACCTTTAGATATTGAGTCCAACGCCGCAACCATTCAGCCACGCTGCTTCACAGCTATTAGTTTCAATTTCAGGCGCATAAGGGTGATGTGGCCATGCGGCTTGTGAGTTGTACTTACGATCTACAGACGTCTAAGCCTAAGGTTTGTGAGTTCGACTCCCAGGTCGGACGGTTTGCGCTTTGGTGTTCTTAGAAAAGACGTTTAACTCTTATTCCTCACTCCACTCAGATATATTTGAGTATTTATCTTTAGGGTTAAGGAGACCAGTGGCCATTTGCATAATCCTCATGTTAGTTAACGCAATGCGGTAGCCATGGGAAACTCCCAAAACATTAGTAGTGTTCACTGTAGTTAACGCAGTACTTTAATTAATGTATGGATTGTGCATACGGCCACAGGATGCTATAAAGCGCCGACTATCAATGCCTCTTGTTATGGATTTCATTTGTACTCATGTATATTAATATGCATATATACATTGTTGTATGGTTATGTGTATTAAGAATGAGACCTATAACATTGTATGGCATTGTAAACCAAGTTTCCTAAGGGGTGGAAAAAAAGAAGTCTTATTTTCATTTTTTAGTGTTTAATCTTCAGGAAAAATAATTTTTGAAGTTTTTTGGTCACTTTAACCTTGATACAGAAACTCACCATAAATAGTTTGCAGCAAAGCCAAAGAATCATTGCCACTCTGTGAGTACTTCTTGTAGATCCGTAGCTGTCCCTGGGCGCGGTCAAGCCGATTGTCCACTCCTACCATGACGTAGTCCCGGCACACCTCAACGTCCGTCAGGTCGGCTCCGGCATCAAACATGGAGTGCTCACGGGTAAGATTGGTGGGATCAGAGGCGTTGACCACATGGAGAACACCAACACCTAAGGAATAGGGAAAGAACAGGAAGTGGTTGAGTACTATAAATAGATTTTTAGAAAATAGATGGCAGGGCGATGGGACAAGATGATGATGGGACCATGAAAATAACAATAAAGAAGAGATTGTCACATGATTTGTGGCAACCCTATATTTTTTTTTTGGGGGGGGGGTATTTTTATGGTAATATTTTAGAGATTTCTATACTAAAGTTAGCCTCATAACATGAATAAAAACAATAAATGGTGACTTGGTCGTTTATTTTGCAATACTGTATTTTACCGATGTCTCAATCTTAAATGTAGTTTGAAATTTACGACAAAAAATGTGCTCCCTAGGGGCACAGTACAGTCCGAGTCTAGCTGAGCTCATAGTGCTATTATAGGTACTGAGCGGACCCAGAATCATCAAATAATATTACATCTACATAACTTTTAACACATCTGAAACAATGTGTTTTCATTGAAGTTGCGTTACAAACATTCCAATAACATGTATAGCTATTATGTATATAGAAGAGAAAAGAATAAGTGCAAGGACTGAATGATTATTAGTAAAAGTGAGTGTTACATATTATTGTTAAATGTAAAATGTATGAGAACGTNGCGTTTTTTTTTTTTTGGGGGGGGGGGGGGTATTTTTATGGTAATTTTTTAGAGACTTCTATACTAAAGTTAGCCTAATAACATTAATAAAAACAATAAATGATGACTTGGTCGTTTATTTTGCAATACTGTATTTTACCGATGTCTCAATCTTAAATCTAGTTTAAAAGTTTACGACAAAAAATGTGCTCCCTGGGGGTACAGTACAGTCCGAGTCTAGCTGAGCTCATAATGCCATTATAGTTAATAAGCGGACCCAGAATCATCAAATAATATAATATCTACATAACTTTTAACACATCTGAAACAATGTGTTTTCATTGAAGTTGCGTTACAAACATTCCAATAACATGTATAGCTATTAGGTATTTAGAAGAGAAAAGAATAAGTGCAAGGACTGAATGATTATTAGTAAAAGTGAGTGTTACATATTATTGTTAAATGCAAAAAGGTACGAGAACGATGTGAATGCACGTGAATGTAACAATGCATTGTGAACATGTGTGATGTTAGTAGCTGTAGTGCTTAAAATGTCCATGTGCTGTCCCGTTGCATACTGTATTTTGCCCATGTGCCACGGCTGTGGTCTGGGCTTATTCCCAATAAACTTGTTAAACTTGTTGTGTTTACGATTCAGATCAAATATTTAGCCTATCTCACAAAATGTATACTGGTTATTTAACTCACATCAAAGATTACTCATCAAGCACACGGGACATGCTGTCATGTAAGGCTTATAACTATTATTATGTCTGTTGATATTTTTAATGAACAACCTGAATAATTTCATAGAAGGAACATTAATTTGATACAGCTAATGCATGAATACATTCTATGCCACGGAAAAAGAAAGACGACACGACCCAATTCACCTGACAGCTAGAAAACTAGATAACACACAAATACTGAAGATGTACAGAAATGTGTTTTCAAGCGTATAGACAATAGCTATGATAAGCTGGGATTGTGATGCATGGCTTAAGATGCCTTTGCATATTATGGATTTCGTGTTAAAAATAACCCCCAAACCCTCTCCCATTGTTACAGAAATAGATATGGGCGCAATTATCCCATGGGTATTAAGGCGCATAGAGTCGTGACGACATGCAACATGTTAATGCTCGTACCCTAGAGAAATGAATTCTCCATGTAGGAAATCTAAAGATCTAGATATCATATTTTGACACCGGATAAAATCCGATCCGATGACGCACATAATTATGAATATTCCGTCCTAGCTGGATATAGTTCACTGGACAAAATAATGGCTCCCGACTTCAGTTCCATGCAGAGTCACTGTTTTCTGTGCTAAGGGCCTTAGCTCTAAACGAAGCCAAAGCAGTAATTACCACTCACTTCCCTCGTTCCTTTTGGAAAGAAAAGGCTCATAGGTATCATAATTCCAGACATTTGAGGCACAAGAAGAACCGATGTCTGTTATAAAACATTCCGGAAGCGGAAGTTGTTGATCCGTTATTATTTCTCAACTCCTCCCCTGCCCCATTCGAGTATGGCCGTCACGAGCTCACCGAAGTGCACCAAAATCTTCTGATTCCGATATTCTTCTTTCCAACTCACAGTGGTGAGAAGGGGAAAAAACTGTCTTGATATTTACTGTCAGCAATAACACATTAGGCCTACTTTTTGTGTGTGTGTGCAAGAAATGCAGTATCTTAGCCAAGCCATCAATGAGTAAATGAGACTATGTGTAAACGAGAATCATAGGCGTTAATTTGTTTCGTAAATGGGCTAATCTGTTTATTATTATTATGGAGTATGAAGTATTTCTTACGGGTCTACTGTATGTAATAAAATCATGCATCTGAACATATGAAACGAAATAAATGCACGATACTTTTGCTTCTGCACATGGCATAGTATTCTCTCCTCTGAAAAAGTGTTGTTTTTTTTTTAATTCTTTAAATGCACCACGCCTTTTAGTTTCTTCACTTTGGAGATCAAAAACAAGCTCTCAGCAACAACAACAACAACAAAAAATGTTCAGCGGTGATGGCCTGAGGGTAAACGGGTATTTCGAAATCAGATGAGTGAGTTTTTTTTTTTCTTTTGTAGCCATTAGATGTCAACATCCTGATACGATATCCTGTTTGTGCTTGTGACTCCAAAAGATTCGATTTGCACATGTGGCTCGTCGAGTTCACCCATTTGGAATCCGCCTTTTATCTCAAAGGGACAAAATTAGATATTTGCTTCACAGCCTAAAAAAAATCCACATTATTTTTGACAAAAACTTTAAATCGTGTACATTTTTATTGCGCCTGACCATTTCTAAAAAAACACAAAATCGGGAGTTTCACCCTCTGCACGCAGCCAATCCTAAATTTGCGTGACGTCATGAAACGGTAGCAGTTAGCAGACGGAGTGGTGCAGACGCATGGAGAGACTGGACCAATCGTCCACTAGTCTATCTCGCTTTTTGACATGACGCAGCACGAGTAATGGCGGCGTGTGCAGGATGAAAATCCTGAAATTTCTGCGGTGTTTTCTCAGAAACTGTTAGTAGTGTATGGCCATAGGAAAAATATTGGCGGTTTTAATTTTATGAAAAGATAATGTGGACTCATTAGACTGTGCAGTAAATAACTATCCCTGTCCCTTTAACATAGCGGCAGGACTGGGGTGGGCAAAGGGAGGAGTGGATGGGACAAATAATTAATTCAAACTACAGGGA
>JAWQUT010000362.1:589812-639755 GCA_033807755.1 Ellobium chinense | reverse complement strand
GGGGAGGGGGCTTGGGGGATGCGGAAATAGGGTGATGAGGGGAGACTCGTGAAAGGGCGTTGGCCCGTCTTACCTGCTGCATAGATGAGTTTGTCTTCCGGGTCGTACGACACCTGTTTGACCGGTGATTTCAGGTACTCGACCTGCTCGCCGGCATCAGTGATGTTATAAGGCAGGTATATGGTCGATACGTGTGAGAGCTGGAGACACAAGGCAAGAAATGGTAGCAGAGAGTTTTTTTAATTTTTCAAATTCGGATCTTTTACGGATAGCTTTGGTAGAGGTGGGCACATAGCAGAATAATATTAAATTGTCCTGGTCTTATGATCACATTGCACGCAACGACCTCTTTCGTAGAATCAGGTATGAATTCCACTTCTTGTTCATAACTTGCAATGTGATTCAGGAACTACTATATTATTATGCTCATGTCTATCTTTGCCAGTGCTATCCGTAAACGATCTTAACGTGAAAATAAAGCTCACTAATGAAAAAGCATGTACACAGTAATGTCATCTGAAAATATTGATGTTGATGGGCAGATATATCTGGAACATTTATCACCACCACCACCACCACCAACAACAACAACGAGAAGTTTATTAAGCTCAGACAACAAACTGCTGTAAATGAGCAAAATAATAACAATATTCTTAACAAGCAATTCACATTCTACCCTTCCTCTCTCTCTCTCTCTCTCTCTCTCTCTCTCTCTCTCTCTCTCTCTCTCTCTATCTCTTAAGTTCAGACTCTCACTCACACAACAACACTATGTCGTTTTGCTACATACAAGTCCTCACCGTTAAATATACCGCAGTAGATATCAAATCAGCTGAGTGTAAAAGGGAACAAACGAATCGAGAGAGGATGAAAGCAAAATGGAGAGAAAGAACATGGATAAGCTAACAAAACAACAAGGAAGGGAAAGATGAAATTTAAAAAGGAAAATGAGCTGGGCGAAGAAAAGTTAAAGGAACGAAGAATAAAACAATAACAACAACAACAACAACAACAACAACAACAACAACAACATCATCATCATCATCATCAACAACAACAACAACAACATCATCATGATCATTATCATCAATAACAACAACAACAACAACAACAACAACAACAACAACAACAACAACATCAGCAGCAACAAAAACAACAGCAACAACAACAAAAATTTAAAAAAAAAAATGTAAATCTAAAGAAAGCATAGTCAAATTTATACATGGCACTTACACGCACGGAAGATGAGGCATAATTAGCGCAGTACGCTATCAACCCAAGAACCGTCAAACATACAACTCTGCAGGTAGCCATCTCCTTCCTTGTCCTTCTAACCAAGTGAAGAAAAATCAGCGAGATTTTCCACCTTCCGAAATGACACACTTTGAATTGGATTCAGGAGTTAAAAGACCTCATATTAATGTATTCCAGGCCATGGTTCGTTACGCAAAGAGTCGATTTAATTCAATCATTTCTATCTCGTTTTTTGGACACAGATTTTAAGATCCACTATTCAAACATTTTTGGCCATAATGTAGGCTATATGCTAATTTCGTATATCTTAAACGTCATGGCAATGAAGCTCCATTTACTGTTGATTTCAATAAAATGAATGTGTTAATGTGGTTTTAAAGCGGAACGGCCCCTATTCTGACGATTTATCCCTCTAACGTTGGTATCCCGTTTACCCGAGTGTCCCAGTTTCAGGGACTGTCCCGCCATGAAGTGATTTCTTAGAATCAATTCAAGTTAATGGTTGATCGTTGTTAGCTGCTACTGAGATTAACTGGACAGAGTTGATTTTCTGGAAGCTCTACTTTTGAAAATAGTATTGAAATAGTTTCTCCATAAGAAGTCTAGCCGTAAGGGTAGGAAAAAGATTGAAAACAAAAAACAGCAAGGAGAGAACATGAACATTCTGATACATAAAACCAAAGTGTTTTACTCATCGGCTGATCCGGTCGAATTTCATGGAAAATCGAACCATATGGGCAAGAGATAGTCACTTCATTCTGCGTGAACAATCATCGAGCGAGCTAGACTGGCCGTGATGATAGATTGTGTAACCGCATCGATCATTGCACAGATGAACAAAATAATAATAAAAAAATAGTTGACCAGTGGGAGGATCTGGACTAGCCGTAACTCCAAAGTGTTCGGTTCCGCAGGTAAGCAAAGTGACGGAAGGTGGCAGCCAGCACTGTCGTAGACACTCCATCTTGAACAATTTGCAGGCTAATGTGGCGGGCAATGCAAAACAGGCATTAAGACTGAGCAAAAAAAGTTACGGTTTAAATAATTCCTGATTTCAAATTTGTGTGAATGTTACCGACATTTCTTTCCAAATCGTATCGCTAATCAGGATGTCGACCCATTTACATTATCTAATAGTCACAATTCATCCCCCAGGACAAATTTTGCGTACTCTGTGTTCCTATTACAAGGCTTTCACTGTGCAATTGTGCAGCATAAGAGACCAAAAACGAGGAGTTAGGTTGACTTGACCAAATGAAATAGTTAATCACAGTGTTATATTCAGAGAGTTTCCACGTGTAAAAAAGTTAATTTCAAAGACTTGTACCTTTAATTTTTTATAAATGTGGATTGTATTAAAAGCTTTTCTCATAAAACATTGATTATTGCCAATAAGCAGGACTTTTACTTAACAACAAGAAGAAACGAGAATAACAAGGCTGGAGCTAGCTAGATATATTATTTCAGATATTCCATTCTTTACTATTTTTAAGCTGCATCGTATGAAATAATATATTGCCCTCTTCTTTCACGTACGAGACGTACTCACTGATATTCCTCACTCTGCACTCTGCACTTTTACCTGGAAGTCTTAGAGGGATAAGAAGGAGAGGGATGTCTGCAATAAACACTCCCTAGAACTCAAGAACATTCGGGTCTCAGTGTCTTTTACACCACGAGCTGTTGCTCCCTATGGCGCCAGAACATCGTTTTCTTGGGAACTACTTTGACATTGGCGTTGCCTGACAGACGCTGAACAACACGAGGCCTCTTCCACAACCTCCACCCCAGGACTGTGACTACTCAAAGATATTGGAAACAAAAATGGGAGAAATACAGAGAAATAGAGAAGATAGTGTGAAGAGGGGAAGGTAATTCAGATTACATGAAAAGGAAGGATTTTGGCATCATAAATTGGTAGGTTCGAAAAGGCCTTCCGCTCTTGGGTAAAGGGCAAATTAAATCAAGCCAACAAACGAACAAACACACGAAGGAACAAAGGAATGGACGGATGGACGGACGGACGAACGAACGAACGAACAAACGAACGAACAAACGAACGAACGAGCACTCACGAATGAATAAACTAAGTGATCCCCCCTCTTTGGTCTAAAAATATTTCTGGCTTTAGCAGCACCATCTAATCCTTTAGCTAGTCAGGGTAGGCAAGTTATGAAGTTAGCACCGTAACGCTGTAAGAGAACAAATCTACACTAGGATGGTATTCACTTAATTCAACATAACTGAACATTTTTTTTCTCTGTAGGGACATATAGACTATTAAATAGATCGGACGTCACAGCATTGAGGCTGCGCCGTTAGCAGATGTCAAAAGTTGTGGTACATTATCATGCAGAATGAGAGCAAATATTTAAAGTACCTTTCCATAAATTTGATCTGTCAAGACCACAAATTAAAAGGAACGCGGGAAGGGGCACATTTATATGTTCCGATGATATTCTTCCTCAGATCAAAAATCATAATGTAGAAACATCTCACGATCAAGCTTTCTTTCTTTTTTTTTTCTTTCAGAAAAATTGACACAGATGGCTGTATAGTGTGAAGTGATTATAGTTATTGAACCGTAAGTTGCATGAAAAAAAGCATTTTTCTATTCTTCCTCAGTTCAATAATCATAATGTAGAAACTCTCCAGATCAAGCTTTTCTGGTGTAAAGTGACTCAGATGGTTGTGTAGCGATTATAGTTATATGGCACTGTAGGTTGCAAGTAAACACATTTTAATAATGAAACGATTTACTTCAAATGTTTCGGAAGACAGAATCTGTTGTGAGGATCAGATAGTATTGTGAGGATGTGATAGTATGCCATATCTGTACGTAATTACATTTATCTTATGAATGTAATCCCTTGTTTCATATGCTAGCTGTACTGCATTTGTTCAGAGCAAATTACCATAAGGATTACTGAAGTTTATCTTATCTTATCTTATATTATCTTATCTTATCTTACCTTACCTTACCTTATCTTATCGTATCTTATCTTATCTTATCTTATCTTATCTTATCTTATCTTATCTTATCTTATCTTATGTACACAAGAATCGTGATCTGGAAGTGAAGAGCTTAAGGTCAAATCAGAAATGGCCGTCCCCAAATCTCCGTAGTCGCCGAACTTTGCCGCATGTGACTTTTCAGTTTTCCTATGGTGAAAATTCGACTTAAGGGAAGAGGATTAACTTTGAGTCGATAGAAGAGATCCATGTAGAGTCGCAGATGATGGTGGCCAGACTGACACTTACATGACTCTCGGAAAACATGGTAGCGACGCTGGGATCATTGCCTGACTCATTGGGAACTATTGGTTTTACACGTCCAAATCTTTTTGCTCTATATTACTATGTATTGTTGAATGCCGTCACTCCAGCCCTAATTTTCGTTGGCTATTCCCACAAACCAATAATGGAGATAACATCTGATCTGAAAAAAAAATACATTACTCTTAATAGCCAGTGACAAGTAAAGTTTTTTGCTGTGTCTCTTCGTTTGACCCACTCGGCCCCCATGAGAAAACCAGTTGAGGCCTCAGGCTTTATCAAAAGAACAGGGGTTTAGCTAATTGGCAACCGCTGTCTTTTTCAACCTCTGACCCGAAATAGTACAGCTTTAATTTAACCTGAACTGGCCAGGGAAATGACAAATGTGGAACATTCCACAGCTAAGGTCACTGGATGCCTGAGAAGAAGAAAAACAATGATGAGATAAATAGATCACCTGTCCTTGTAAATCCAACTCAAGTGATTTCAAAATTAATGCGCGTGTGTAACCTGTTTCGAAGGTACATGTAACGGAGAAATGTAATACCTGAATTAAGCCTAATAGCCTTTTAAGGCACAGTCCGTGGATTTCTAGATCGCACCTTGAATTTTTTTCATTATAACTTACGTTTACATAGACTTAATCGACAGGAGCTTTCGTGTTTTGTAATGCACGACGTGGGTAAATAAACCAAAGATGACTACAGATCTCTACTACGGTACACCCATTCAGCATAGACCAGTAGTGTGTGGCACTGTAATACGTTTATATTAAAGGGGCAGGGATGGTTATTTGTTTCACAGTCTAATAACTATACATTTTTTGGTTCATAAAATTTAAACCGCATATAGTTTTCCTTTTGCCCGGCAGTTTCTGCGAAAACAGCGCTGAAATGTCAGGATTTTCCTCTTGTAAGAGCTGCCATTAATGGTGGTGCATGACGATAAAAAGCGAAATTGGCTGGCAGACGAATGGTCCAGACGATTGCGCATGCGTCCGAACTCGCTGTATGATGTCATACAGCAAAAGTAATGGCGGCGTATGTGGGATGAAAATTCTGACATTCAAGCTGTGTTTTCTTATAAACGGTCAGGTGGAAGGAAAATGTTTGCGGTTTAAAAGTTTAGAAAAATATGTGAAGTTTTAAAGTTGTGACGCGAATATTTACCCCTGGCCCTTTAAGTAGGCAGCCCCCTCTTCTTCCTCCTCCCCCCTCCCCCCCCCTACTCACCCTCCCNATACTTTGGACAAGCTGTTTTTGATTTAAGAATTCATTGAAGCTTCATGTCTTGTAACTCACAACTGGGTGGATCTCAGGCATGGCTTAGTCTGCAATATTTACATATTTACAGAATGCACCCAAGTGTGCAGTTCTACACACTGTTGTACCATAGTAGAAATAAGAATAAAACCGCATTCATTGTAGGCCCTATCCACTTTCTGGTCACAACAAATCTTCGAACTCCAAGAAATGGCGATTGAAAACACCCAGAAATAGCTTTTGTCTCTTCTGTAGATTGTTAATTTATGACCTGACCTGTCTTGGGGTGATTACGCCACTGACGGTGCCTAAGAGATAGGAGCACGAGGATGATGTATGTTTTCAGAAATGTTAAAGCACGGCGGCGAAACAGAGGTACACATACACTATCTCTCTCATCGTCCATCCCCTGGCTAAAAAAACTGTTTTCAGGTCAAGATGATATTGAACTGAACTCCACAATAATGCTCTCCACCTGCATTGGTTTTGTTCCCTGTGTGCTGTGCTTTATGATTTGGAAATTCCCCATCCTTAGTCTGAAAAGCACAACCGCCTTCGGTTGATAAACCTTGATGGCAGGGATTCCGAGGAAAATGGAAGTTGGCTGCTGCTGTTGCTATTGTTGTTTTGACTTTGATCACCGTCACCCAGGCTGCAGACTCTCTCGGGGAAGGAAGGACTGGAGTGTTTAATTAGTAATTATGATATCTCTTCTTACCCATTTATTTCATTTTATATTTTACCTGATGAAGAATCACTTCTTTGATTCGAAAATTCATAATTATTTTATATCATTATATAAGTCCATTCTGAATTTTAAGTATTAAAGTGTATTTCTTAATCCTTCGCTGGTTTGGACAGAACTTTTTATTTTTTTAAATGTGTTCCAAATGATGATGATGATGATGATGATGATGATGATGATGATGATGATGATGTGGTTGCTTTTATAGCGAAAGTTATATCTCTTGTTTCATTCTATTGATAAAGGCCTTAGAGCAGAAACGTTTAGATGTAATTTTTCTCAGTTTTAAATGATGATGATGATGATGATGATGATGATGATCTATAAGAAGGACAGTCTATAGTAATTTTGTGACGCTTACAGCCAGTTTGACTTCAATTGATTGAGTAAAAACTCACAAGGCCATCTCACACACACACACACACACTCACACACACACACACACACACACACCACACACACACACACACACACACACACACACATACACACACACAGACAGACTGACAGACACACACACATACACACTCACACAGACACACACACACACACACACATACACACGCACTCACGCACACATGCACACACAAACAAACACACTCACAAACACACACACACACAGACACACACACACACATACACACTCACACAGACACACACATACATACACACGCAATAATGCACATACACAAGCACACACAAACAAACACACTCACAAACGCACACACACACAGACACACACACACATAACACACTCACACAGACACACACACACATACACACGCAATCATGCACATACACAAGCACACACAAACAAACACACTCACAAACGCACACACACGCACACGCACACACATACACACAAAATTTGCATACACACAACACACATACACACACAGACACACACACAGAGTTTCATGATATTTATGAGACTGGAGGAAGAAGAAAAAGATTGTGGGTTTGACGTTCTTTATAATTATTGTTCACTGTTCTCAGTTTTGATGAAAGTTGTATCCACGCTTTGAATAGGGCTCTTACAATACGAATAGAATACAAAATTACCCTCACCTCTCACCTCAGCCTTGTGAGATAAGATCCATGCTTTATAGGAAGGTCTTGACGGAGAAAAGGGCCTTCATTGTAAGGGGACATAACCCTGCCAACGAAATGCATCCTTAACGTCTAGCATCACCGCCCTTTAAATGCATACATAATTTTGTGGTTAGCAGTGGCGTGTGAAGCTATGACTTAATTTCGTTTGCCTACCACTATAACCTACCTAGATAGCCACAACGACCCAAGTAACCCACTACCCCTCTATGATGTTTGTTGAATGCAGCCGAAGCGTAACAGCTGCGAGTCAGCCAGAAGTATGGTGTAATGTTCCTTTGTGACAAGTTTTTACTATTTTTATGCATCAGATTTGTATATTATTGTTATTACTGTTGTCTTTTTTCGACGTGCCTTTTTTTTTCATTATAGCATCTCTACCCCCCCTCTTGCACTTATTCAATCACTAGAAGGGATGAAGTTGGGGTGAGGGATGGCAGAAAGAAGCTTACCCCATCTCCTAGATCCTCCTCTCGCTTCCGTTGCTTAAAGTGATGTCACTGTTCAAAGGTCTCTAAGGGTAAATGTAGATTCAGGACGTCTAAAGGAAATTGCAGACTTCCCCCCTCTATCTTTTCCTGTAACCAAAAAAAAAAGAAAAAAAAACCTATCCTTTTATAGTCAAGTTCGTTTAATAATAACTTTTCAGAGGGATGGAAAAAAGTTGCCATTTTATTATAGAGAATAATGATGCGATTAAAAGGAAGTTGCGATTATTCGGACTGCGATTCAGACGAGTGGATTGTTGTACTGTTTTTAGGAATCTTGTCGATTTTCAGCACCAGAGCAAAGATAATTAAGAATCGCTGCGTAGTGTTTGTTGTTGGCATTGTCGGTCTTTCTCCTTCTTACTCTTACTCCTTATCTATCTATCTATCTATCTATCTATCTATCTATCTATCTATCTATCTATCTATCTATCTATCTATCTAGCACGTCGAGGTCACCAGAAATAGCAGAAATAGCTCCAATGCCTATTTGATTAAACAGTAACATTTTCTTCCATGTCTTCTCTCTGTATGTTATCTTATCGTTTCAGCACCAGGAGAAGGGTATATCAAAGATGTTATTGACCCACACTGTGCTATAAGTCGGTATTTGTTCTTTCATCAAAGTCCTCACATTTTCGGTCAATAACCTTGTGTTAACCTCTTTAGCCGTGCACCCTGACTGATATCTCCCACGGTGTCTGATGATTACATATTAGAAAAAAAAAAGGCCAAAGCTCACGAATACAGTAACTATTTGCAACTCATGTCATAAATCTGGGCTATGTTCGCTTGGTCTCCTTGGATGCACAAAAAAAGGCGTCGGTTTTTCTTCAGTGGGCAGTCCCTCGGATAGTCTGTATCTAAGCAAGCTAAGATGGCTGCGACTGATGCGAAAGAGCTAGAAAAGAGTGCGCGGGCTTGCGAGTGGTGTTTGCTATGCTTAATATGTCTTTGCCTCATTTATTAGAACACATGCCACTGATTTTTTATATGCTCATTGAATGCTACATGCAACGATTAAAGTAGACTTAACAGATTAGGGAATTTCTTGTAAGTAACCATATCGAAAACACTGTATTAGTTTAAGAGCACGAATTGGATTAAGTTTTCATAACCTACACAAAGGTGTCAAAAGGTGATGTTGACGTAATTTGGCGTATACGGTCTTTTTTCCGAAAAACGGCAGAATTAGCAGATTTAATGGTCCCAGACACCTGACAAACAACTAATATCAACGTCTGAATGGGGTCAGTCAACGCGGGGTCAACTCGACCTGGGTCAGGGGCAGAGTATGATACACTTGTGATAACCTCTGCACTCGGATAATGGGTCACGACAGTGACCCAGCTTTTAAAGTGCTGACAGCTGATTTTAGCCTTGCTATGACCTGCATAATTTCGTTTCTATGTCATCACAAACCTACCCGGGAACCCTACAATGCAGGAGGTATTGTCTGCTGAAAGCAAACTGGGAGAAATAATATTCTAAAATCAGATTTTTGATACGCCGTGAAGAAAAGTTTGAAAGTTTGAAAGCTCGATCAGCGCCCACCTTATTTAAAGGTAGAGGCTTCAGCTTCACCTGGTGCCTGGTATTTATTTATTTATTTATTTATTTATTTATTTATTTATTTATTTATTTATTTATTTAAGTGAAGGCAAATACTTCAAGGCATTCAGATTGAGTCCCTTCGCTCCAAAACAGAGCTAGTTTTATCAAATGCACATCCCCTAATTTTATTAAGAAATGTCATCTACTTCCCACCAGTCTTGCTACAAAACTGTTTCTGATGAAAACAAAAAGTACATTCTTTTAGCCCGTTCATTCGATCTTATAAAAGACATATTTAATATTCTGTTCCATCGGGAGAACCTATTTCAGGCTAGACAAATTGAAGTCCAATGCCTAGTCTGTAAAACATGAACAAGGCTAAAGTCGACCTGGTCACACCTGTCGAGCTCATAGCCCATAAACATTACGAGGTGAAACAGAGGTTGGTGCCTAAACGTTATCCGCAGAGTTATTGCGGATAGCGCTTCCCTAAAGACAGTAGAGCATGGTGTATTTTATGTCTGCTACAGGATCATCTCAGATTGAAGTACGAACTCGTCGTATTCCACACACTTGGTCAAAGACAGATTTTCGTATCATTTTCTTTTGAATTTTTAATGTTAATGACAGCATTGGATCTAATGCATAATCTATAAAAAAAACTAAGGATCTAATACGCCTGTTTCTGATGTAATTTTCTTTCTTTATGTTAATAAATAGGTTGCATGAAATCCCTTTCTTTCTTTCTTTCTTTCTTTCTTTCTTTCTTCTTTCTTTCTTTCTTTCTTTCTTTCTTTCTTTCTTTCTTTCTTTCTTTCTTTCCAAACCTCATTTGTGTGGCATACACCATTATACGGCAATGGGGACGTATTCTACAATATTTTAGAGCTTGCGCATTAACGATGGGATCAGTGCTGAATGCAGCAGAGGTAATGAAATTTTTCCAGGGATAAGAGATCCCATTGCTAACGCACAAGCTCTCAATTTACAAAACAGATGGAGTTTAATAATCCTTAGTTTCGTACAGGCGAGAAATAAGGTTCGTTATAAAGTGAAGAAATAATTCCTACATCAGTGGTCTAGTGATAAGAGATAGTGCACAAAATTAGAAGTAGAAAAACACCAGTCTCCATCCAAAATCTCTCAAGGGGAGAGAGGGAAAAAAGAAAAGGAAACATTCCAAACTCCCAAAATAACTTGCCAATATTTTGCAATCATCATCCGTGGATCCGGGTATAAGAAACAGGATTTGGTTCAGCTGTACTAAGTGAGACCTTTCCGGCTCAAAATAAGGGATCTAATATCTCATTGCAAGAGTGTCTTCGCAAATGTTTTCAAATATATCTACGGTATATCGATTTTATCTACACTAGCGTGAGATCTTGTGACGTTAGGATCGACGACGTCGAAAGTCGGTATCGAAGCTACGATGTCACGATAGCTATAAGCGATACCAAGTCATGGATCGAAATTACCAGAGCCTGCTCAATAATCGAATCACAGATCCACTCAGTTAAGAGTTGATAGAGTTCACACTGGCATAAAGTATGTTTTAATACTGTTGGAAGCCATTTAAGTCTGAAGAACTTTGGTAAATTTTGCATTATAGATATTATTAACCATGTAACAAAATTTAGATGTGAAATTTAAGTCAAAAGCCTTCTGAACAACAATGACACTCAAGATCCCCTACACTCAAAACTCACGGGATTACTTTAAACGAATGTGGGGCAGAAAAGTTCGATACTAGTCCACTAACATTAAATGTTACAGGATATCATTAAAAGCAGAGTTTTCGTTACCATAAAATTCATACTTTTGTTCTGGTTATAGGGTTAATAATTTGCTGTATTCACTATCATAATGGTAAGTTTGAAACATTCCCGTTTTGATGAAATCATTTTTTATTGAAAGTTGAAAAATGACGCTCTGCGATTTTCATATTTCCCTTTTCACATTGCTAGACGGAGGTTAACGTTTTTGCACCACACACATTTCCTCAGAGTGAATTATACTCCGTTAAAGCTTTCAAAATTTGCTAACGTGTCATGCAAACTATTCCCAAAAGAGTTCTTTTCTTTTTTTTCATTATATGTATTTTTACATAGAAGTAAATCAAATCATGAATGGAGTTCTTACTGGCTCATTACATGTTGCGAATGAATGAATGAATGAATGAATGAATGAATGAATGAATGAATGAATGAATGAATGCCATTTCAGAAGGCTTATTATGAAAGTGGGGAATTTATAACAGACATTTATACACATCTTTAAAAAAGTGGATAGGAGCTATAATCCCTAATTCTTTTTTGGTTGTCTGGATGTCACAGATCTACACCCTGGGCACTAAGAGCCTCTATTCGTGCTTTTTCAGGCATACACTACAGAACAGTATACAGATATTATTTTAAGCATCAAGGCTACCCGACACCCGGATCTTGGGTTTGGAAATCATTATGGCTTGTTAATGTTGTACCAAGGGTACAAAAGAGCACACAGCTCGCCGTACAACACATATCCACTTCTTCATCTCTCTTTGTCTTTATTTTTTAAAAGTTTGTTTGTCATTCGTGATCGTCTGATATCGCAAAAGTGGATTTTGGGGGTAGGAAATAGGTGCTGTTGTGTGGCTGTTTTTGCAGCCTCGAAGACTGAAATCGGTGAGAGCACTCACGGAGCTAGGCTTGCCTAACGTAATGATCCTTCAGCCAGGGTCAGACGCTTTTTGGGAGCCTAGTGGCAGAGGATGGGTAAACAGTGTTTGCGGAGAGAAAAGAATGGATGAAAAGAGAGAGAGAGAGAGAGAGAGAGAGAGAGAGAGAGAGAGAGGGGGGAGAGAGAGAGACAGAGAGAGAGAGAAAGAGAGAGAGAGACAGATTGTATGTGTGTGTGCGTGTGTGTGTGTGTGTGTGTGTGTGTGTGTGTGTGTGTGTGTGTGAGCGAGAGAAGGAGAGAGAGAGAGAGAGAGAGAATGGGGGAGTGCTAAGAGGAGTGAGTGCTATGGCAAAATTTGGCCAAAACTTCGGTCCTCTCAGAAATATCATTGATAGATATATTCTCTCTCTCTCTCTCTCTCTCTCTCTCTCTCTCTCTCTCTTGTCATGAAGGAAGATCTGTTTTGCCTGCCCTTATAAAACACGAAGACGAATCAATCTTCAAACCAATTAGATCCTGAAAACTTTAGCAGTGAAGCAAGCTATCAAATATTTTTGGCCTTTTCACAAAGTAAACAGGGTAACCTTACCCACCTAGCAACAACCACAAAGTTTATACCTGAGTGACTCTACTCACAAAGCATACATACCCTGTCCTAATCACACTTTTAAACAAGGATGGCTTGTTTGGGCTTTTAAGAGGTTACTGCGGTTAAAGCCTGTCCCATTAAAGCGGTTCATATTTTTATCAGGTCAGTGTGTTAGTCTATGCACCCTTACGCTTCCAGCGCTGCTTGTAGATGTTATAAATCGCCCAAACTTTTTTAAATAGAAGAATGCAAACCACTTTGCAGCCTGGTTCACAAATCTAGGGCCCATGCTGCATAATCTGTCCAAAGGACATTTTTTTGACTGTCTTCCTAAGGCATATGTCCACAGTCTAGTTTCGTCCAATCAGGAGTCTGTAACCGAAATGCCACGGCAGTCTCAAAAACTAATTTTGTTACTATGGTATTCAGTTTAAGTAGCAGACTTACACTTGTTTGACCTTTACCAATCTGCCTTGACATAGTTCCCAAGATATTTTTTTTTCTCGTAAGTTTAATCTAGACTAAACTGCTACCGGCAGCTTTGCAAGATTAGGCTAGTCTAGATGTCTCGCCCCAGCCTACCGACCCGGGGTGGGTCTAGAGAAGAGAGACATGTAAACCCACAGCATGTACAGTCAACTCCTGTTAATCGCAACTTGAGAGGAGAGTGTAACATAAAGGATTTCTCTTTCTCTTATCGTAAGTTCTTTTATTCATTCGTTCGTTCGTTTATTCGTTTGTTCGTTCGTACTTTCGTTCTTTCCTTCATTCCCCCCTTTCTTCCTTACGTCTCGCTTTCATTCTTTCTTAGATTTCTCCCTTCATTCCCTTCATTTCTTCTTCCTTCCTTTAATCACTCCTTCCTTTATTTCTTTCTTTATTCTTCCTTCCTGCCTCCCTTTCCCCCATTCGTTCTCCTTCCTACTTTCCTTCCCTCTTCCTTCCTTCCTTCCTTCCTTCCTTCCTTCCTTCCTTCCTTCCTTCCTTCCTTCCCTCCTGCCTGCCTGCCTACCTGTCTACCTGCCTGCCTGCTGCTTTCCATCCATCCATCCATCCATCCATCCATCCATCCATCCATCCAATCCATCCATCCATCCATCCATCCATCCATCCATCCATCCATCCATCCATTCCTCCCTCCATCAATTCATGCGCTGGTGTCCCAGTGACTCTAGTGTCAGCTCTATGAGAACATGAAAATATGCCCCTGAGAAGAATGGGCAAAGTAGTGAAGATATAATAATATGTCTCTGAAGATTATACAGAAAATACTGATATCTGATAAATGTCGTCATTGCAATTAAGCGAAATCGGCTGTGTGACCTATGCCGAAGTCAGGGTGGCGTTTCGCTAAAGACGTCTGTGACGCAAGAAGTTCAGTGACCAAGGTGAAGTTGTAGAACATGTTCAGGGTTTGCACGTCCCCCATGCCTGCACAAGACCTTTAACCTTTCCAGACAAGCGTTACTGGTTTTCTTTGGAGGAATTCCTGAAGCATCAAGTTTACAAGATTCTCTACACTATTATGTAAAAGTGTGGCGCATACTTTGTCTTGGAGAAACAGTCAAGACATCAATGTACAAAGTGTGAGTCCTATTTTTACCCACAATCGTCTTCCAAAGACTTCTCGATCAGAGAGTATGGGCAACTTAGGTACCCGAGAGTGCCCCTTAAGGCGTCTTAAAAATGCTGCTTGTTTATTCGCTTGTTGCTTGATGTGAAACAAAAACAATAGCACACAAACATACACACACACACACACACACACACACACACACACACACATACACACACACACACACGCACACACACACAGAGGAACATACAGGCACACACACACACATGCACACACACACACACAAATGCATAAATGTACCCACAAATTCCTGGAAAGGTCAAGGTCACTGAGAGCAGACGAGGTTAGATAGATAGTTGGGGGGGGGCGGTAGAGGAGGATGGGGGAGACCTGAAGAGGCCATCAGACAAAATGAATAGAATCTGTGTTATCGTTTATATAAATGCAGTTTAATTTTCTGAAGAGATTATACTGACTGAACTGCCAGAGCACATCATTTTTTTATGAAATATTCTGGCTGGATTGTACTTTTTAATCGAAACAAAAATTCTCACGAGCTTATCTCCCATATCCAACAGCCAAGACTTTCAACACATTTTTTTTCCCTTCAGATAGATGAGAAACATGTTGCAGAGCTTTGTGGCATAACACTCTCCATGGAGTAGCCTGGTTGTCCAACCAAAATACCCCTGTCCAACAATTTTGTTGACTTGACCACCCTTGGGTCTGAGCATGAAATCCATATAGATAATTATTGCTATCAACAATCATCAAGCAACGATCAACAAAAAAAAATTAGATGAAAATGAATAAAAGGAAATGAAAATAGAACTTTTATTACGCTCTTAGGGAATTGGGTTTATTCATTCATTATACAAACACACAGAACAGTTCACATCATACATGTAAATACATGATATCATAAATGAAACACATAACAAAGTCACCACTGATCCCCAGCGATGCGGCGCCCCTCCTCCCCCCAGTTCTAAAACCAGGTACTCATTTACACCTGAGCTTTAGAAGAAAAGGGGAGTGAAGTGTCTCTCCAAGGGAAATTTCAACGAGAACTACCCGACCCATGAGTCAAATACAAAAATCTCAGACTTGACACTTTCTGAGTACAACTAAAGCCGCAGAGCCACGCAGTCTCTCATAAAAACAGGACCAAAGATGTAGTTATTAAAACATATCGGACCGATTTACAATTTGTGCCAGCTGAGAGAAGCCATAAAAATCTTCATGCAAACTGAAATTTTCTTTATGCATTTAAAACGATAAAACAATGAAACCACTAAACTATGTGTAATGAACTGCCATCATTTCACAAAAGAGGAGGAAATCTCTTAAGAATCCGGAGTCGGAAAGAACACTGGGATCTATCTGGGTCAGGGGTTTAGATCACAGCAGATTCTATTCCCCACACTCTATTATAACCTTATTTTCAGAGCAAGAGAGAAGAGGGTAGTACTGTATAAGTCTTTTTTTTTTCTTCCACGAGGACTTAAGTTTACGAAATTTTGCGAGTTGAACTTTACTGGCGAAAATTATTTCCCGCGAATAAAATTTCCGTTAAAACATTTTCAAGGGACTGTTTAACTGGTAAAAAGTTTGGTTTAAAGGTAACAACCCGCAAGGAAAACGCAAATTTCACGTTACCTTTCGTTATTTGGACTTTTTTATTATAATTCCGTTCTCTATCAAAACAAAGAAGGTTGGCCAAATATGTTTATTCGGTGTATGTAATATCACGTCGGAATGTTCTAGAATTATGCCTTTATATCCACATGTGGAAACTGTCATGTGGGGCTCGCAAAACATAACTAATCGCGAAAAGCCATTTCCGATTTTTCGCGAAATTCGGATCCTGGCGAAAAAAAAACAACCAACCCAACCACTTATGCTGTATACATAACCGTCGATAGTCTCACCTGAGTCTGATCATTTCCTAATTAAAAGTTACTCCTCTGACGAAATAATAGGCAATGTGATTTGATAGATTAATATTCTCCCTACTCTGACAAAGTGACGCACAAAATGACGACATCAGTGCACGATAGTCCTATGAAGAGTCCGACAAGCTTTCAGACACCCTTGTTCTCTCATAAATCTTTATACTCCGTGTTATGTATCTCGGGCATGTTGCCTCTCACGTCCTTCACTAACCCTCAAACTGGGCGTTGCAGACAGGGTCACCAGTGACGTACTAAGTTGCGGGTGAATGCGACAAGTCGGGTTAGTGAGAATGCGCACTCATCATGAGTGACAATCGCGAGGACATTTCCCGATCCATTGAAACACCGCTAGCCGCTGACAGGTCGACATCCATCAAACCCAATCCGTTTATAGCACTTTCGCTTAATTACAGTATTGTTCACATACCAGGTAACATTCACTGCTTAAATGATCTTAAGCTTAAAAAAAAACACCACATTTCCAAGCTCTCGAGGCGAATCCATTACGCACAATATATAATATGACCTAAGGGCAATTTTACTCAGATCTTTTAAATGCAAGAATCAAAATACATCCAGGGTCGTTGACAACCAGCCCGCGTAGGTCGTCTCTGAGAACGACATCCTGGGCTGTACTGTCAGCCCCCCCCCCCTTTTTCTTTATTGGTACGTATAAAAAGCTGCTTCCGTAGATGTATTTGATGGTGGTAGTGATGAGGATGGTAGTGGTTTTATTGATGATGATTTTTTTTTTAAGAACATAAGTAAGTGGCTGTAGGCGAGGGGAGAGGGGGGAGAGAGAGGGGGTGGAGAGAGAGAGAGAGAGAGAGAGAGAGAGAGAGAGAGAGAGAGAGAGAGAGATTTTGACAGAAAGCCAAACTTCGGAGCTTCCAGACGTACTGTATACTTTCAAAGAAGTTGAGAAAATCACTCAGTGTTCTGGTCTGCCGGGATTGAAATAGTGTGAAGTGGCCCATGCAGTGCATTTGTCTATATATAATAACTGTATACTTAATCATCATTATTATTATGTTCGTTATTATTACTACGTTGGCTACGGCAGACTAAAACCATCGTGTATCGTTAAAGGATATTGTAGATCTCGCTTAGATCTCAACATATGCAGACAGGCTATCGAGAAGGCAATCTATAATATGACGGTATAACTGCCACATATAGAATCAAAAACAACGTAAAAATTCAATACAACAGAGCATAAAGGAAACGTCAACAACTTGGTACGATCGTACCTGTTTATGATAGTTAGACAAGTAAATCAAAATAATTCCCACCCCCTTTCCGCTGCCTCCCCTCCCCCATTTTTCTTCTGTATTTGATTCCCATATTGAATAGGAATTTCCTGAGGTGTTTTGCCCAGAAAGGAGTGGTTTTTTTTTTTTTTTTTCGTTGTTTTCAGAAGTGATTATACTGAATTTTTGTCAGCTCGATGTTATGAATATATCAACTAGATAAAATCGTTTTCTCCTCTCCAGGGAGGTACAGTCAACCCTGCTTAATAGGCAATCATATTCCGGTTAATCGCAAAATCCGCTTAATTGCGACATTCCTTAAGTATAAGAATACCCTTTTTGAATTTATTAGATATGAGAATATCTTACTGGCAGTATTTCTCACAAAATCACCCCATCTTTGCAATTCCTTTTAATCGCAACTTTTTCCATGTTTTCGGAGAACTGAGATTAAGCGGAGCAGACTGTATTAATATTCTGTGTCTCTATTATTTGGATGAACATTCAAACAGGCCAGTTTGACATATCGTTAAAGTGTATCTGTAAACATCGTCCACACAAATTTTGTCTTCGTGTCATAGACACTGGATTCAGTGTAGATCAAATGTCATTTATCCGGAGAATAGGGAAGAATATTTTTTTGCCCCAATAGGAAAATTGTTTTACAGTGTTATAGATCTCATTCATTATACAGACCAGGGAGGACCAGTATACAAAATGCATATAAATACACAGTATCTATACAAATGAAATTCATAACAAAGCCGTTATTAGTCGCTGCGATATCACGCAGGTCACTTGTGAGCGCCGTATGTGAACACGTATTGATCACACGTGTTTGTATTTATGGTACCAGTTGAACTGCTCGTAAACCGGGCCAGTGCTTTAAAGACATGTCCGTGATCAGTAGAAGTAGGTCTGGGCAGTACTCGGAAGGAATTTTATTATGCGACAAGTGCGAATACTCGGGCATCCTTGTAGGGGCGTTACCAAAAGGGAACATTCATGGGGGTACACGTGGAAGGAATGGGGAGGTGTAAATATTGTGTAGAGCTATATAAACAGATCTATACTTACAGTGATGAGAAAAAGATGATGGGGGCCACAGTGTAAGTGTATGGGTGGGAGTGGGGAGGGGGAGTGAGTAAGGGGGGAGTGGGGTTGGAGAGGGAGTTCGATGAGAATCGAGCACAGACTGTTTAAGGATACACGGACCTCCATGCATCGGCCTCATAAACACGTTGCTGAGTATTCACAGAATTCTCGTGTCAGGTGACACTTCTACTTCCGGCTTTCTCGGTACTCACCCATTCATCCTGGTTTATTCTTAGCCATGAAGAGTTCACTATGCTCGCTATCCCATCTCTCACTTCTCACATCCTTGTCTGGCAAATAGGGTCTGGGATCAGGCTGTTCTTCGGACGTTCAATCAGACTGTGTCCTATCTTCGTTTTGTGCTTACCTCGCCCCTGAGGGTGACATGAGGCCACACTTTTGCCCTTAAATAAAAACTCAGAAGATACGTGGGTGATCGTTTTGACTACCCTTGTCACACGAGTGTCACTTGTTCCAGTGACCGTCTTTTCGCAGTCATTTATGTGAGTAGAGGTCTTTACGTAATGTGAATTCACTCATAAGTAATAGATGTTAATGAACAGATCACTTTGTTAAATTGCTTTTTTGTCTTTGTGTTTTTAAAACATAGTTGCAACAAAGATATAATCCCCAGACGTATCTTTAGGCCATTAGGTGAAAAAAAAAAGACAAAAATGCACATCTCCGGACGATTACAATATCATGTCTTTTCACTTTAAATATTAATCTCTCTCTCTCTCTCTCTCTGTCTCTCTGTCTCTGTCTCTGTGTGTGTGTGTGTGTGTGTGTGTTTGTCTCTCTCTCTCTCTCTCTCCCTCTCTCTCTCTCTCTCTCTCTCTCTCTCTCTCTCTCTCTCTCTCGAGTTTGAAATTTGAAAATCGCGATCTCTGAAATGTCCTTTTGACTTTTTCTCTGTAACTCCTCAATAAGAACTTGTGTATAAACGATGGGATCTTTTACTATCGTAAGAATTACAGTAGTTCATCAATGCTGAAAGCATTCTTGATAGCGTTCAACATGCACAGTCAGTTTAATTCTTGCTATGGCAAGAGATCCAATTGTTAATGCGCAAGCTCTCAATTACCTTTAAAAAAGTGGCATGAATGTATGAAAATCAACCAGAAACTTGTTTGTTATACTATCTATAATAGCAACAATAACAATAACAATAAGTTTATTTAGCTCAGGTACTGTAAGTACAAATGAGCAAACATGAAACAGAAGGATAGATGGCCTATAGACAATACTACCTACAATAACAGAGGAGTAAAGCAACAAAGCCACATTAATCAACCTTTATTGACTACTAATGTATTAAAACCTATTTTGCGAATTTATGGATTGAAAAGAAAGGCAAAACCTCTTCTATAAACTTGTCGAATTCTGTTGTTTTTGATCATCGAATCATTATTACTATTAAACTTTGCGACGTAATCAAAAACAAGAATACGAGAAGTTAACGTCGTATTACTGTCACTCACCATCATCACTACCACTGCCACATTCATCATCAGCTACAGAAAAAAGAAAATCAAGCCAACAATCCTGTGGCCGTATGCATGATCCTTACGTTAAATTCACATAGTGCGTTAACTGCAGTGAACATTTCTAATGCTGTGAGAGTTTCCAGTGGTTACCGCAGTGCGTTAACTAACGGAAGGATTATGGATTATGCCCACTACCACTGTTATAAACACGTCTACACTCAATTAGTTTGCAGTCCTTGTCAATATGACATGTCGATTCCCTAATGCGAATATTTGTGAACTTTCTTTCAAGACTTTGACTTGAAGTCTTTTACGACTAAATAGTAATTTAAGTCGTGATTACGATCGGGTATTTTTAGTTTCTTCCCGTGATCAAAGGATTATCGCTCACACGTGCTAACCATTCATCAAGAACAGCTCTGCATGCGCAGAACATATAAACTAAAAAAAAACCCATGTGAACGAAAACTCCCTTGTCATGTGACAGCTCTGAAAATAAAATATCTTTATTGTTCGGAAGATTACGCAAGCAGGGCGGTGGAACTAAGGTAAGCTATTACTAACAAAAGTGTAGTTTTCACGTTGAAGTTTATCGCTGCATATTTTTGGTTCTTTAAAGTCTTGTTTTAACTATGCATGACAAGTCCTCTGTCTAAATAGGTAAAGCCAGTCCAAAAATAATAACAATGTTATGGTCTTAAAGTGTAACAGGAAGTGTCTGGTAGACAGGCCAGGGACAGGTGAAATATTCACCTATCCATCATATGTCAAGAGAGGACAAGAGCAGGTTTTTGTTCTTGCCTTATTTCTTGCCAGAATGGACTCACGAATTATCAGCTAAAGATCGTCTACATTACTCTGCTTAATAGCAGCTCATCGGTAGCTTGGGAAAAAGTTTCGATTAAAAGGGACTGCGTTTATCTGATGGCTTGTATACAAACAGAAGGCATTTTGTGGTGGAGAAAATGTAGCTATTAAACGGAGGTTGGGATTATCCGGACTGCGATAAGGCGGGACCGACTGCTCTGTCTACAAGTTCTCCTCTTAATAGCAACTCCAAGGTAGCGTGGCTTAAGTTAGATTCAGCTGAGGATGCGACCGCGCTGAGCTGTTTGTTTCAGTTTCATTATTTCTGAAAAATGCTGAGAGTAAGTGCACAGTGGTATACAGGAAATTGCCATTAGGCAGTCTTGATGGTACGCCTTACTTTTGACCTTTCTGGCCCAAACCTGTCCGTTGATTTTCATAGAAAAATATGACGAATGGATTAGCGATAATAATAATAGTCAAGCATTATGGAGTAACACATATCTATTTCCTGTTCAGCTGTGAAATCTGAGACCCGGCCACGCACGGCTTCACGTACTTTAATGGGTTTGTCCTGGTGTCAGGACATGCATCTACATCAAGTGTGTCATTTATGTGTGTCACAGTGCAGTCAGTCTTGACTTTCTCATCCTGGAGTTACAGTTTTTGAAAGCTCTGCTGAGTAGGACTTTAAAAGTGCAGATCACTAGCTCTGGAACGGGGCATGGGTATCTTAAATCACCTTCTGCAAATAGAATTTGGTCATTAAAGTTACTGTTCCTTAGGTTTAACCACGGCAGAATTAAAAAGACGGAGGTGAGTTTTTTTTTTCTTTTTAATCAGTCCGAGCTTGTAAATCTTCGTTGAGTTTAATTTACATTTCATTTTCGGTTTCGTTCCCTTGAAATTCTATGAAGTTCCGCAAGCTATTACAAAACATTAACTCGACTTAAAGACGGAAGCGTACACTCCGCAGCGAAACACACTTGTCATGAATGAAGGAAATAAACGGTACTTTGTCACTGCAGATGGAGTATCCGAAGGGCGGATCTTTAAAAAACTTGCACACCTACATGCTTGAATGACGAAACTAATCAACGCTCGAGAGACGAACTGGAGGACATTTAGGCGAGACTGGGTCGCGAACTAATTCCAAGTGTTTCTCATTTTCGTGAAGTGAAAACTTCTTTTGTCTTTCGTTACTTAGATCTAGTTGTGTTGCAAGACGAGGAAGGAGATGGCTGCGTGCAACATTGTATGGTTGATGGTTGTTGGCGTGACAGCCTATTGTGCTAATTTTGTCTCTTCCTCCATACAGGTAAGTGTCAGCTGTATATCCTCTTTCTGCTCTATGTATTATATTTAGCCTTTCCATGTTGTTTCATATGCTGCACCCTTTCTTTCTTTCTTTCTTTCTTTCTTTCTTTCTTTCTTTCTTTCTTTCTTTTGTCCTTTCTTTCTTTCTTTCTTTCTTTTTCTTTCTTTCTTTCTTTCTTTCTTTCTTTTTTCTTTCTTTCTTTCTTTCTTTCTTTCTTTCTTTCTTTTGTCCTTTCTTTCTTTCTTTTTCTTTCTTTCTTTCTTTTTCTTTCTTTCTTTCTTTCTTTCTTTCTTTCTTTCTTTCTTTCTTTCTTTCTTTTGTCCTTGATCCATCTTTCATGTCTATCTTTGTCTCTTATAATTTATTTGCCGGTAACACGTGAGGGAGAACTAGGCAGTGGTATGCAGTTTTGGATTAACAGTCATGGCCCACTCGCTAGGGCTGAACTTGATTTGAGCGTACATGTGTAATACCCAAACTTGATTTGAGCGAACTCAGGTAGTCAAAATGAACCTTGATTTGAGCGAACATAAATTCCTTTATAAGTCAATAAGAGCAAATTTACATGCGATACCAAAATTCATTCGATACAAATTCGCTTCTTTGTGTCTTCTGTGTGAAAAAAAAAATCATGAGCCCCCTTCCGTTAGCAAAATATCTCGTGATAACTAGTCTCACTAGCTACTTGCTGCCTCCTGCTCACCAACGGAGAGGAGGAAGTGGGACTTGGAGCAGGATAATGTTTTTAATGGAGGTTCTATGTATATACAGAACACTCACACCACAAGCAGATGTGAGTGGTAACTAAAAAAAAAATTACATTATTGTTTTGATTTTCTTCTCTGTCTGACTTTCTGTCTCCATACTCCTCTTTCACCTCCCCACAGGTGGGCAGTAGGCGACGAACGACATTGTTCACATTTTGTTCACGAGCTTTTTTGGTATACTGAAAACAGGTGATGGTATCGGGGGGAGGGGAGGGGGGGAGGGGACATATTTCTTGAGTAAAAAGGTAATGGCATCTTAATTTCCGATTACGATTACGTTCAAATCAAGTACGCTCAAATCAAGTTAAATAAAAACCAGTCATACGTAAAGTACGCTCCAAGTTATCCCCTCGCCAGCAGTGACGTCTGATTTTGAGAAAGCCACACCATACCATCATTGCAGTTATCATCACTGAGTTTATCATCATTATGTGATAATACATGTATACAATCTTTGATTGTAGCAGCTCAGAATGAAGGTGCATTTACAGACCTGTAATATGGCAATATGGTTGGGCTGTTGGGCACTCTTATAGGTTACGTAGGCCAAATGGAAGTGTACTCTTTATTTAAATAAACACATTTCTCTTCAACGACTGTAGAGACATCCAGCCTGGATCAAAACTAATTTATTGTTTTCAGCGTTCATTAGGCTCAAATAACATGGGCTCAAATAACATGCAGTTTAAAATATAGCGAAGCTTTGAACTTTTAAGATAACCCGAGTCAAGTGAAAAACTGGCTGAAAAAACTACGTTCTTATCGGCGAGAGGTACGCACAAGGCGAACACCAACCAAAAACTACAGGTGTGAAAAAAGGGCAAAATCGGCACTAGTCTAGATGAACCTCAAATCGCCCGTGAAAAAAAATTTGTATGCATTTGAGGACAATCTGTCCAAAGTACGAATATTTTAATTTGTAGTCAAGTGTTAAGGTATAATAATTATAACGTAATAATAAGGACTTGATAGGAATTTTTCACCTAAGGACTGTAGTCTGAATGATGTCTGTCAGGATTATTTATCAGTCCGTAAATTGAAACACAAGGGCGGGGCAGGACAAGAGGACATACATGAGATCATTACTACTCAGCTGACCCTTTCAGACAGAGGGGCGTGACCGTGCAAATTTCTCGAAAGCAATGTGAAAGGATTTCGGATGCAAAACGCTATAGATCCATTAGAATATACTGCAAGGTTTCTAATACGCGATCACAGTAAAGAGGGAAAAATATACATTTATTATTGATTTGAAGCAAAGCTGTAAAGTCAAATAGTTGAGGATTTTGTTGAGATTCCAGTAAATGTTCGCTTAGAAGCCTATGTTCAAAACGGGCAGTGGTATGGCAAAGGGTTAATCTACATAGCGTTGGGTTTGGGAGGTTGTGGGGAGGTTGGGAACACACTGCACAGTAGTTGTTAAAAATGAAGTTACAGGAGTCGGGAAGATGAGACGTTGTTACAGTGAAAATAATGTATCAACATAAGCAGCCAGTCNGGAGTGGAGAGTACAGACTTTGTATGAGAACAAAGCTTTTAACTTTCTTGTCTTCGCCACTTGAAACAAGCCTAGAGCATAAAAAAAAAATAGTGTGCTTGTACATTGCAAAGTGAAGTAATGAACACTAACATGTTTAGAAGTCTGGAGTCGTGTGGAGTTACCGTGATCTGTCCTGACAATGAGGAAGATCCCGTGGAGGGTCAAAGGCCATCATGTACTTTCAAGTTCATGTACGTAAGGAAGGAGACCAGCTGGACAACATGTTACTGATGACAAGGGGCGATGATCGGCCTTTTTGACAGTAACCGTAACAATGATAATAGTTTATTTAGTTCTAGTAGATACCTACATCAGGGCAATGCATGTACAGATAAGTGAACAGAAAGGGGAAATATCGAAGGCCCTTGTAAAAAAAATATATTGAAATGAAAAATTTATTGCAATATTTGTTCTGTAAGGTCAGTAATAATGGCGGAATATAAGTTATATTTTACATAATGTCACCATTCACTAATCATAGTATATGAGATATGGCGTTATAGTTCTTAAAAGACTTCGAAAACAAAACAAAGCAGGATAAAACAATACAAAGCAAAACAAAACAACAAAGTAAAACTGGCCACTTTTAGCCAAAATATAGCCAACCTTGCAACACAACTCATCTCTTCTTCCAGGATTAGATTTTAATCATGTCGTGGACGAGCGTGGACCGTGTTCTTGAATTTGAAAGTTTTAAATCTCACAAAATTTTGTCTTTGCACCCGTCTGAGAATGGAAAGTATCGTATTTTATTGTTATTTCTTGTTCCTCTCGATGATTTACTGCAATCAATGAAGCCCAACTACTACATAACCACCATGAAAGTCTGTGATTATGCAGTGCCTTTTGACATCCAGTGAAATCTTCGCTTTCTCACGGTGGTAGCCATTCAATTTATGCCGTGGGGATTTCCAAGTTTCCCAGGTGATTACCAGTGGCCATATGCACAATCCATACTTTAGTTAACGTATTACGTTAATTATAGTGGACACCACTAATATTTTGGGAGTTTCCTGTGGTTATCGCAGTGCATTAACTAACGTAAGGGTTATATACGGCCACAGGTTCTGAATAGGGTCAAAGTGAGAATATGTCTGGCCCTGAAAATAAATAAAATATTATGGTCCAGCCGCAGCAGTGGTCTCCGCATCTTATTGCGAGGGTTCCTGATAAGAGTATTTGAAACAGTAATCAATGATTATTTGACTGTATAGGACAAACCTTTAGCTCTTGACTCATAAATACAAAGAAGTCTACTATAGAAGTGATGGGCAAGAACGGTACCGGTGTCAATACTTTCGATACTTAGAGCTTTGCGATACGCTATAGAACCTCAAGGATCGAAATAGCATCGAAAACCCTTCAGGTCTGGAATTGTGACACTTTTTCAATCCTATGCCAAAGGTATCAAAGTGGTTTGATGTTTCTGAGGGTAGTGTCACAAAGTGTTGAAAAGGGACACTCATTCAGTGATGGTAGAGAAACACTGGAAAGCAGCTAAGCTTAACTAGGATTGAAGGTGGAGCGGGGCACAAAGTTCGTGTAATGGCACAACGTCTCCCCCACCCCTCCAAACTATCTCTTATATGCCCTTGGGCCCTGACAATGAACATTTTTTAATGTAACTTATTAATATGCCTTTTCAAATCTTACACGTCCTAACCTGTTTTCTCTTTTACTTATGAGAAAGCATTTATTTTAAATTTTGGAACTTTAGCGGTCCTATAAGGCAAAGATAAGCATGGGCATTTGGCATTTCCTGGTGTAACGATAATATTGAATGTTACAAATGATTTAATTTCACGTCTGATTCGTAGCGTGCAGTATGAATATAACATCAGGAATTGCCATCTATGTGCATGCCTACCTCTGTCTTACCAATCTGTAAAGAGATCCGAATTTGAAAATAAAATCTCTCTATTCTGTACAGTTGTCTCACGTATCAACAATATACCTGCCATACAACATCACCAATGGCACGGAACAGATTGAGTTCGCTAAGTCTTCAGCGGAGCAGCTATCGTACCACTCTGGAGACAAGCTCATCTATGTAGTGGGTAAGATATCACGAGCTATCACTCTGTCACGAGACACCATCTTATATATTATTATGTTCCTTATTATTGTTTGGATGATTTGAACCCCCATTGTTCTCCCTTCCCATATCCGCCAATGAAATAAAGTGCAGGATCCTGCATCTTTGCGGGTGAGTCTCCTTAAGAAGTTTTGGATCCAGTTGCTTTGCTTCTCTTGGACTAGGTTCGACAATCACTAAGCAAAAAGTCGAAGATGGTCGAGAGATGGCCAATATTTCCATAGAGTAATATTAAAGGATATTACTTAGTTACTATCATTTAAAAGTAGGAAGATTGGTTACAAATAACTTAGGTGGCTTAACTCGACAATATGAGGATGTTTCGAAAGCTCTAGCTGTGTCCTAAATGTTTTTGTCCTCGACCTGGGTTAATTTAGTGGCCAATGAAGAATAAAATACACACACACACACACACACACACACACACACACACACACACACACACACACACACACACACACACACACACGCACACGCACGCACACGCACACACGCCACGCAACAAGTTTAACAAGTTTAACAAGTTTATTGAACAGCTTATGGTACATACACACACGCGCACACACACACACATACAAAACGGGTTCCATCTTTCCAGTACGAAGCAAAGCCATCTACAGAAATCATTTCCATTCCTCAGGCCTAGGTGTTCTCCATGTGATCAACGCCACTGACCCCACCAATCTCGTACGCGAGTATTCCATGTTCGATGGCGAAGCCGACATGACGGACGTGGAGGTGTGTGGAGACTATGTCATGGTGGCCGTAGACAACGTGCTCGATCGCGCTCAAGGTCAACTGAGGATTTACAAGAAGTACTCCCACAGCGACAACGATTCTTTGGCGTTGTTACAGAATATAGTTGGTGAGATCTTATAGCATGTACATCTCACTAAAGAATAGATGAAAGCGGTGACTTTAGAGTTATGTAAATGTGCCGTCTAAGTGGACCGGTGGAGAGGAAAAGTGCAAATGATGAGGGATGTTGACGTGGTTGGGCTAAATGAATGATGTGTGAAAACTGTGCAACTGAGTTATATGGTAATTTGATGAGTGGTCTGGATCTTTGTGATATAAGTGGATGTTTTGTTGTATCGTACTGTAATGCGAGAGGTTCGTAACTTGCCTGTTCTATACAATTTTACTCCGGCCGCCAAAAATTCTGAAACACAGGACGGTGGCATAAAGGACAAAGTAGTTTTGCATGGGCATATTCGTTTAGTCGAAAGAAATTGTTCACACAGCTTGTTACTAGGAGTACCTCTTTTACTCTAGCCTGAAAAGGGATATTTCCATCGCCCACCGGGGTCCAGTTTTTTTCTTTGTGTCCTAAACGTTGATCTATGGTGCAATGCTATGATCTCACCCCCGAGAAAGCCCTTCGTTTCTCCCTCGACCTGTTGATAGTGCAGAAGACTACTTTCAACGGCCCCTGCCCTGTAAGATCGTCCTTATGCTATGTCAATCCCATAAGTAGAATAGGGAGTTAGTGTGGTTTCTTATTTTTCTAGCTCTCGGTCCAAAGTTGAAACTGAAACTTCTTTTCCAGTGGGCACAGTGCCTGACATGATCGAGCCCCGACCGGACTGTAGGACGGTGATTGTGGCGTTGGAGGCAGAAGCTTACACTGATGTCAACGGGACTTTACAGGTAAATACTATATACATCGTTGGCATATCAATACAGCTGGGAAAAAAAGATGTTTAGTTAAAGTTAACAAGCAGAAAATTACTTCTTTAGGCTAAAATAAGGTGCCAACCATCTCGTTAAAGGATTAATTACCAACCATTTGAAAGGTAAGGAAATCTTTACGTAAATTCTTAAATGAATAAGTTGACGCCCTCTCAACCGACGATGAATACTGACTTCTCCTAGCCTTGTTTGAATCCAAGGACGAGGGGCTGCATAGTGAGACAATGTTTCAAAGCGAATGTGAAATTATATGTACATGTAAAGGACCATTAGGAACACTATCATCAGCTAGATTAGGTGGCATTTACGATATATAAGTACAGTACGATTTATATACAAAATCTTTCATTCCTACATCCATCCATCCATCCATCCATCCATCCATCCATCCATCCATCCATCCATCCATCCATCCATCCATCCATCCATCCATCCATCCATCCATCCATCATCTCAGGACCCAGAAGGGGCTGTTGTGATTGTCCACTTCCTAGACGGTCCTGAAGGCAACACACCCGCCACAGTGAAGAAACTGGACTTTAGACATTACAATGACAAGTATGTATTGACAGGAAAAGGAACATTGATGTAGATGTTGGAAATAATGTAGATTTTGATGTTTGTGACTGTATATCGTTTCTGTTGACGCATAATGTTGAAAGCCATGAAGTAGATCAAATGGAAATCTGGTATCATTATGTTTAGAACCAGACCGGTTCTGATGACAGTCTATGAATAGAAGGTTGCAGCTGCACACAGCACGCCATCTCTTCCTCCAATCAGCGTGCGTATTTCATGGTATGTCGGTTTCTCGGTTTTGTTTACAAAATTTGCCGGACTTCCGTTGTTCGATGCCTGCTCTTAAATATCAATATATGTCATCGAGAGAGTCACACGATATTGCCCTTAAATTATGCATAAACCTAAGACTTCAATTAAGGAATTAAGAAAGTGTGGGTTGCGGGTTCAAATTCCTCCCGAGGTGGAAAAACATCTACAGATGGACACTTAAGGGTCATGACCCAAGTGTGGCCCATCCTCTTTAAAGTGTCAGGAAGTCAAAGGGCCGACATACTTGTTAAACAGGGGTATCGTGTGACGATCTTCTGTTGTCTCGCTCTCTGAGTAAGAGAGTTTTCTATCTCTCTGGCGGCCTGACACTGGCACCAGGTATATCAGACTGTTTGACGTCTTGCCTGGGCAATATCCCAGGACTCTGCCATCCAGGACTTTGTTTAGGATGTGGGTAGGATTAGAAAAGAACATACACCAAAGAGAAGTACATAGACACTGATAACGTTGAGGGACTGTACAAAAGTTGCGTTCTCTTCCTTAAATCTACTCCATAATCCTCTTGAGCTTAAATCAAGCACATGGTTGAAAAGTCCCGCGATGTTGCTTACGAAATTTGTTGGACTTCCGGCTTCAACTTGAGTTCACTGCTGTGTGGTGTGCAAAAGCGCTATCCTCTTTATTTGCAGGAGCTTAAGATCTGCGAACGTAATACTTTAATGAGGAATTTAATCTGTTCGTGTTAGCAAAAATTTCGCAGACGATCCCGTTTTTCATTACACCATACGACTTGTGGGATACGGGATTGTGCGTCGTATTGTGCAACGCAAGATCTTTTATGCAAGGCATGCTAATTTAGTGACCTGACCAAACCACCTCAGTTTCCGCTTCTGGATTATGTTGAGAAGATAAATGTGGGCTCCAATGGCTTTTGTAATCTTGGCACGGCCCTATCATTAAAATTTGTGACATTCTCTTGACAGATACGAATCGTTGAAACCTTCAGGTGTGAGATTTGTCTTCCAAGAAAACGGCAACCAGTTCAGCAATGATATTGAACCCGAGTATATCGCAATTGATGCCAAGGGCAACAAGGCCTATGTGACGTTACAGGTAAGTTACCACACTATAGTACTGAGATGAGCAAAAAGCTTTCTGGACTCAGAGATACGATCTTTTAATTGTGAGGGTTAAATGCATCCTGGTATCGTTTTATTTAGGTTTACGCTGAACCCGAATGTGTAGCGAGTGATGCAAAGAGCAACAAAACCTATGTGATTTTATAAGTATCTTTCCACATTTTAGCACTATTATTAGCAAAAGGGTTATTGAGCTGGAGGAAAGATCTTTAGTTAAGACAGATCTGAGTATAACGATGTTCTTTTATTTATTTGAAATTAGGCTTCTTTGTGATGATGCTAGTGGTAGTGATTTCTTTTCGTAATNGGGGGGGGAAGAAGACCGAGGCTGGACAGAAGAAGGGAGCCATATACATTCCATACTGGCACTTGCATGAAGCGTTAGTGAATACTACGTGGGGTTTAATAATGAGGCAAGAATCAACGGTGGTATATATACACATGCTAATGAATGAGGTATAGATATAAATAAAGCGAACGTCACTCGCAAGTCAGTGCATTATTTCTGTCTTTTCCGCATTATTCACAGCCATCTTGGCTTGCCTGGAGGTTACAGACCTGTAATGGGATGGAACCCTTTCCTCCTCTATGGGCCATATTAACATTTTGAGCTGCCCTCTGAACCCAAAGTTTTAGCTTTCACCCAGACCCATACCAGATTGAAGCTCACTATGTGACCCAAATTTTAAGACTTACCCAACCCTAGCAAGCCCATTGGAATTTTGAGCTTGGTTGCTATTTGTAAACAGGGCCTACATTTTTCACTGGTCAACGCCAAACCCCTCTTCCGCCTGAGCAAACCCTTGACCTGACAGTTCCAGCCCAGGGCTAAATAGTGCCTGGTAAAATGAAGTAAAATGGACACAGTTTCCCATGATATCAAAATTTTCCCCTGGAGCCCTTATTACTGGAAGCAGGGCATGGTAAAAGAGGGAAAAGGGGTGATGAAATATACCCCCTAAATTTGTAGGACCCAAAAGTGAAAGTACAATATTATTACAGGCCTGTAACCTGGAGACTGATACTTTCTTGCTAAGGACAGCCCTTTCACGACGCCATAGGAACCTACTAAACTTAGCCCAGGTTATTAATTTAAAAACTACAATGTCATTTCATTTTAACAGTAGTAGCATCCATACCATTAACAATAAAGTTAAAAGTAGGGACTCACGGAACCAACTAAGGGTATAATATCAACTGTTTTCCAATCCCAGGAAAACAACGCCATAGCCGAGGTGGATCTAACCACCGAAACTATCAGCACTATCCATGGTCTGGGATACAAGCAGTGGGGAACTCTGGATGCCAGTGACAAGGACAAAGGTAGAGTATCATTACTTACGAACAGAGATTCAGTCAGAAAACGAAGTTGGGGAAAAGATTAATACTAGGAATGGGAGAAGAGGAAAAATGAGGGGGAAGAGTTTAGAGGGTAAAGGACCCAGTCCTGAAAAGGGGTGAGGGGCATAGAAGAAAAACAAAGCTGATAACCGCTGAAAAGGAGTGATATTTTTTGCAAAAAAAGTGTGGAGACTGCGGACGGGTGAAAATCAGTGTGTAAATAGTGAAAACAGATCCCGTCATAGAAATCAATAAAAGAGTTTAATCAAATTAAAAGTCTTATAATACAAGCCCCAAGCTTTCTACTTAAATTCTTCACCCCCTGAAGAAGACCTTTTGGTAGAAAGCTTGGGGCTTGTATCATAAGATTTTTAGTATATATTTGATTAAACTCTTTTATTGATTTCTATGACGGGATCTGTTTTCACTATTTACACACAGATATTGTTTGTCTCTTCTCTCTTTTGCTCCTTCTGCCCCCTTCCCCCAACATAAGAAACAAAAACATCAGTGCTTCATATCAACAACCCTTAAAACGTCCAGAGGTTAGCTTGTACGCTTTCTAACATTTCCGCCGTTTCCTTGCCACCAATAATAGTTTTCATGATGGCCCCTTCCACTAGGTATTCAAATCACGTTCTGGCCAATCAGAGCATGGTATCTGCCGGACGCCATGAAGTTCCACGAATGGAAAGGTCGCAAGCTGATCTTCACATCCAATGAGGGCGATGCTAAAGAATATGCTAATTTCGATGAGACTCAAAGAGCTCATGATTTCACAAGTAAGCACACAATCAGTAAACACTGCTATAATTATTCAGTGGACGAAATGACAAACCTACCGACTGATCGAGCAGCTGACAAAGACCTGACCTAATCTTACCGAAATGACAGACCCATTCATTCATTCATTCATTCATTCATTCATTCATTCATTCATTCATTCATTCATTCATTGAGATCTAAACGGCTGCATAGCAAAATGTTGATAGGTTCACCAGCCACCTTATAATTGATTTATTGAGTCATTGATTGCTTGAGTGATTGATTGATCAACCTCTCAATTCAGATCTAGACGACAGCATACCAACATGGATTAGAGATGCGTTAGGAGTCGATTCGCGGCTTGGTGAGTACTGAGTGATTGTTAGCGTGAGCAGTCTAGAAAGCATTGGGCTGTACGCCAGGTGTAGGTCTATAATTTATACTTTAAGATAGTGTTAGCGTTTACATTTTCAAATACTCCTCATAACACTGTGGGAGTATGAAAGTAACCAGAGGAAAGTCTTTAACCTTTACTTTACCCGCCAGTTTTTCCACATGGTATGTTTTCACCATGTCTCATTCACAAAATTAGTTAAAGAGCAATGTTTACAAAACACTATCAATCCCGGTCATATCCTATGACCAGGACATTGCGGATTGAGAAACATATAATTCGAAATGCTGCTCGGGATGTGTTCTCTGTTAGTGGACAAAGTGATACGAAGCGCAAGCGTACCAAAGAATAATCCTTGCAAGTAGAGCTATGTTATAATGGGCCCAATCAGCTGAGAACTTTACACTTATCGTCTTCATTGCACGTAAAGTTATCATTCTTGTCCAGCTCCTCTTTCTTTCCAGTATCATTAACATCATCCTCGTCGACTTTTGCCGCCTTGTATTTCAACCTCATTAACAAAAAAACTTACTTCTATCTCGGATCGATATTACCGGTGCCTTAATCAGCTCGTCATTGACATCATCATTATAAGCGACCATATCCATCACCACAATTTATACAAGCGTGAGCTTTCAGAGCGTCATATACGCAAATTTGAGGCAATCTCCTCTACTTACTTTTGAAAATGATAATAATAATAATAATAATAATAATGACAACAACAACAACAACAACAACAACAACAACAACAACAACAACAACAACAACATCAATAACATCAAAAACAACAACAACAACAACAACAACAACATTTATTACAATTATAAAGGTCACAACTTATCTATACTGAACTATATTTGCCCGTAATGTACCCCATATTATAGACATTATTCAAGGGACACGATAAAAGTATTAAAAGGTAAAATATAAGTTAGGCCAAGATGATGCAAGAGTTATCCAACCTTATACACTCACCGGAAGAAAAAAGCACATTTCCTAAAGCAAGGGAAGAAACTGTTACCAAAAGTTAATTCTTGGGCAGATAAGTTTACCACATGCCCACCATTTCACTGACATTTTAAAAGACTGCAAAAAAAAAAAAAAACAACATAAAAATTTATTCTGAGAGCATACTACCTTCCACAGCTCATTGCATTCAGGACTGTTTTTATTTTCCAGGTAGGCTAAAATTCTCACGCGTGGACGGTCTTGATGACAACGGGACATACCATGATCTCTACACCTACGGGAGTCGCAGCTTCTCGATTTGGGACGCAGAAAACAATTTTCAGCTGATCTATGACAGTGGTACTCACATGGAAGAGATCACGGTTTTACACTGCCCTCATCTGTTTAACACTAACGGAGATACAGTGGATGATAGATCTGATGACAAAGTGAGGCTATCTTCTCTCTCTCTCTGTGTGTGTGTGTGTGTGTGTGTGTGTGTGTGTGTGTGTGTGTGTGTGTGNNTGGCTGGCTGGCTGGCTGGCTGGCTGGCTGGCTGGCTGGCTGGCTGTCACATAGATCATACAACAGAATGTATCAGTGCTAAATATTTTTCCACTTTTGTCCACCCCTTCTATAGCCCCAACTATAGTGTAACTTTTACTAATTCTATCAACTATTTCCCAGATATGACGTGGACAAAGTGATATAATTTGTGTTTCCCTAGTGTCTAGTATAATGTGTGAGACTCATACCTCGTTTTTGAGCAAACCATGTACAGTTCACATGCTTACAGTGTTACTTAGTTACGACATGTCGACACTGTAGGAAAATGAAGTTGCTTGCAGAGTACTTGACAATATTGACTGTAAATCATTTTTAAAATGTAGAGCAGCGTGGCCAAATGGATAGGGTGTTGGACTCAAGATAAAAAGATCGTGGGTTCGAGTCCCAACCACGCTCATGTTGCATGTTTCTTGGGGAAAGTATTTTGTCCACGTTTTCAGCAGTCTACCTGTCTCTTAAATAAATTTCTGGTTTTGTAGGCATTGAAGTTGTTGTCAGAATACTGGTGATCAGCATCTGTAATTGCAAAGTGATCAGGCCTGCTTGGGAAAATGATAGTGTGAAGTTGCGTAAACGAACCTTAGCCGGAATACGACACTCATAAACCGTATACTTATGATTTATTGTTATTCTCAGGGACCGGAAACAGAATCCTTAGAGGTGGCAGAAATTGGCGGCAGGCTGTACATCTTCGTGGGTAATGAGCGTCCTGGAACTATTTTTGTATACAGCCTTGGCGATGACATCACTCAGCCTCGCTTTGAGCAGATCTTCTGTGACGGGATCCCCAATGATGGAAGAGATCTGATGGCTAAATTTGCCGACAGGAAGCTGTATGCTGTTGACCCCGAAGATCTCAAGTAACTAATGGCTTTTCATACAGTTCATATTAATATATTCGACTCCGCTTAGTTGCAGTCCGGATAATGGCAACGTCTGCTCAAATGGCAACATTTTTTTTCACATAACTCAATGTTATATTTCGATTTGGAACTTTTTCCATGTTCCAGAGGAGTTGTGATTAAGCGGAATTAACTGTTTAACGTCATAATTTATGCAATACCAAAACAAAAGAGTATTCGCTCGCTCAGCATGTTCCTGAAATTCTCAGCCGACCTTTCAAAATATGGGTGAGGGATTCTTCTATCTCATAAGAGCTTTGTTCATTTCTAGCCGCGCATTTCTAGCACTGGTAGCTCACTGTGATCAGTGTAAAGTCTACAGGGACTAATTAACAGCATTATTATTTTATATAATGCTATATAAATTCTCCTTTCTTCTAATGGAATTATGACTGGTGAGTACTGGAAGATAAGAATCCTTACAGTAACAGTAGCTTTCTTGACAGTGACAGCGATGGAGAGCTAACTGTATTATGCTTTTTTATCACCATCATCATCATCATCATCACTATCATCATCATCATCATCATCATCGCCATCAATCATCATCATCATCATCATCATCATCATCATCATCACCATCACCATCATCATCATCATCATCATCATCATCATCATCATCATCATCATCTAAATCAACATTAACACCTTTCTTTCACNCAACGTCTGCTCAAATGGCAATATTTTTTTTCAAATAACTCAATGTTATATTTCGATATGGAACTTTTTCCATGTTCCAGAGGAGTTGTGATTAAGCGGAATTAACTGTTTAACGTCATACTTTATGCAATACCAAAACAAAAGAGTATTCGCTCGCTCAGCTTGTTCCTGAAATTCTCAGCCGACCTTTCAAAATATGGGTGAGGGATTCTTCTATCTCATAAGAGCTTTGTTCATTTCTAGCACTGGTAGCTCACTGTGATCAGTATAAATTCTACAGGGACCAATTAACAGCATTATTATTTTGTATGCTATATAAATTCCCCTTCCTTCTAATGGAATTATGATTGGTGAGTACTGGAAGATAATAATCCTTACAGTAACAGTTGCTTTCTTGACAGTGACAGCGATGGAGAGCTAAATGTATTATGCTTTTTTTATCACCATCATCATCATCATCATGATCACCACCATCAATCATCATCATCATCATCATCATCATCACTATCATCATCATCATCATCATCATCATCATCATCATCATCATCATAATCATCATCACCATCAATCATCACCATCAATCAGCATCATCATAATCATCATATTCATCACCATCATCATCATGATCACCACCATCAATCATGATCATCATCATCATCATCATCATCATCATCATCATCACTATCATCATCATCATCATCATTATCATCATCATCATTAACATTAACATCTTTCTTTCACTCTCCAGATTTTATGATGTCAATGACAGTCCAGCTGACTATCCAGTTCTCTTCGTAGTCGGAGCTGTGTCTGGCACCGTGTCGGTTCTCCAAGTCCACACCATGGATGAATCAGACGAACCAGACGAACCAAACGAACCAGACGATGACGACTCCGAATCATATATACGTATGTACCTACTGAGATAAGGAATAGTGCACTGTCACATTTATAAGCATACTTTTTTTAAGGCAAGGGTATTTTGGCTGGACAGTCAGACTACCCCTTGGAGAGTACTTTGGCTGTATAGCCACATAGCAAGATTTCGTGTATGGCAAAGCCCAACAAAATGCTTCTAACTCATCTAACAAAATAAAAAAAAAGAAATGAAATTAATTTATAGGCTGTTTCATATGAAGGTTGAATTCTCTCTTCAGATTTTGATTCAGCGCCATGAACCAAGAGCTAGAGCGCAGGTTGTCTTTAAGATTTAATTTTACTATACAAACTTAAGATGAAAAACCTGACAGTCTGGTAAGGTAGGGGTGATTACTCGTAAAATGTTTGTCTCGGTTAAAATACAATCCAGCAAGAACACTCTTTAAAGGGTATTCTGGTTGTCCATTAAATATACTTGCTCCGTAATTATTTTTTTCCGAGTTGTGATGTTTATAACAAAATGAATGGCAGACAAGCACAACCGATAGGCCTACGTCATTGTTGTTACGCTGTAATAGTGTCAACAACATCATCAGTGATTGATAGACAATAAATATAATGAAAGAACAATTATATTCTTTAATAGTAATAATTTGCCAGCCATTTTCTTCATTCATGGTTACTTGCCACCTTGCTAGCTTGTTAGCAGGACTGCTTGAAAATATACACTTGACAAGTTTGTTCACAGTGCATTGTGTCCTTACTCTACGTTGCCCCTTGGTAGGTGGTCTTTTTAGTTGGACAAAGAACGACTTATCCATGACATAAACAGGTTGCTCTTTACTGGCCTGACATGTCGTAGATAAATGAGAATGCCACATGTCATTTTTCCAGCTGTTAATTACACAAACCACTAGACTTTTTGTTTGTTTGTTTGTTTGTTTGTTTGTTTTCTTTGTTTCATTGGCCATTCGTGTTTTTAGCTTACCAAACTTACCTGTTGCATTTACTGTATCATCTAAGTACATTTGTTTCTCTACAGCCGACACAGATACAAGCATAGGAGATGGCAACAATGGTGACAGAATCGGTAAGTTAACTTGAGAACAGCTTTAACACAGGCCCTAAGCAATTTGTGGTGCCGTTTATGAGGAAAAAATTGTCCCCTTCCTATTTTCCAATTCTCAACGATATCATAAAGGGGAAAAAAGTTGTTTAATTCATGTACTTGTAATGCTCTGTAATTTATGATTTGCCCCCATTTGATACAGATTACGCATGAACTGATATCTATCTTTGACAATGGTCATGCTGCCATGGCGTTTTTGAGGATATATTTTAAAAGTACCTTTAAAGCAATTAATATGGCATGCAGTAAATCGTATTTCTTTCCTATTCCCCACTTCTCAACATTGCCATCCAGCAGAATCGTTCTCTTCACAATACAAACAAATAGCTGTGGATTTCTCCTCTGATATATTTCTTTTTTCTTTTTTTTTAAAGTTTTAGCACATGGCAAAATATTATTTTTAAATAGATTTAATGATAATTATCTTCAGTTCATGGTCTATCACCCATTTAATTATATTAAGAAAAGTCTGAATTGATAAGTATGTTTAGTAAAAAGTACACCTGATTCCTTTAATTAAAATGTAATGCCACAGGTAGCTTGCATCTACTTATTTGAAGTAGAATAATGCTTTTTTTTTTTTATAAAAAGGATGATGCTATATAGATCGGCACAAAAAGAAAAAAAAAACTGCTCATAGAAGGGATTCTTTTATAAGACAAAAACTAATTACAGTACAGAAAATAAAATACATTCATTTACTCATAAATGAATTTTTATAAAAATTTAATTAATTAAACTTTACAACTTGGCCCCGTTTAAAGAAAGTTCAGTGGGGCGTTTTTATTGCCGTCGGTATAATAATTAAGACTGTGAAGATGCCAGCTATTTTTCTTCTTTTTCTTCCACAGCTATTCATATTCCAGTCATCTATCTGGGCGTTCTTCTGAGTTTCTATTTCCGGTTTACAAGATAAAGACTGTGATTCCAGCCAGTGAGCTGTGTATTAGGAAAATTTGAGCCATGTTTTTAGTACAATGTTTCTACAATGAAGACAATTTTACGGGCGATTAACTTTGAAGTATTTTGGGCAATACTCTTTATTTCGTCTTGAAAGATAAGTGAGCGTTCATCTAGTCACAGCTCACGGAGTTAACCACATGCATAGTTGCCATATTAGTATCTACGTTTCCGAAACAATCCTTGCCTCTACATTTGAGACAGAGTCCCATGTCCTCTGCCCCACTATGTCTTTCTAAACGTGACTTCTTTTTGGCATGATGTGACATGCAAAGAAAGATGTGGACAGGCCAAAGACTGAGGAAAATACTTCTGAAAAGAACTACTTTATGTATATGAAAAATCAAAACCAGGTTTAATAACGGACAAGTCTGATGACTAAACAATTGTTTACATATAAGTTACTCTGTGTGAAAATAGATTTGCACAGTTTGATTTATGTCAGGAAATTCGAAGTCTATCAAAGTTATTTCATTCTCAACATGATGGCAATCTCTATCTATTATCTGGTGTCCTTGGTGAACAATGATGCATAATTTTTACTACGGATTGTTGCTGGATTGTTAATTAATCTTTTATTGATTCAAGTATTATGTCACAGTTGATTTGTGGAGAACACTACACTAATTATCTCTACTTAATGTCATGGTTCGCAGAGCGAAACTGTGTTCACGTTACAAAGACTTAGAGTTTTAGGTTCCTTGAAAACTTTATTTAGTTCGGCTTTGGAAATGGAAAATTTAGCCCTCACGACAACTTACTCTCCATAATACTGAAAAGTTTATTCTAAAATGATTTCTTTACTTTTAACGTTAGGAGACACACTAGATATAAGTCTTTGCTTGAACTAGAACCGATCATAGATACCAGTCAACTGTGCTCCAGAAACTTTTTCAGTTCTTGTTTTTAATGGGACCAGTGTTCGAATGAGGCGCCGTGGCTTAACAACACAGACTGTTTATATCGATTCCGTTACGGTTTTAAAATTGTTGCCTGCATCCGAGTCTCCATGATCCGAATTTTAAAAACATGCTTTCCCTTAAAGCGTTGATTCATATTCGGACAGCTATGAGATATATATATAATTATAAAGAATCGATACTCGGGAGTCCTCCTTTTTTGAAATTTAATGAAGTATCTGTCTCAAGTGAACAGGTTATCACAAAACTGGTGTGTCGATTCTTACGACGAAGAAATTTTTATAACATCGAATACAATAATGCCATGAGAAAGTAGTTTGAAAATTAGGGTCAATGCATTTTGTTCTCCATGTTGCTGTGCCAGTTTTTGTATGCCTGATGAACTTTCAAGAGGCCTTAATAATTCAGAAGGATGAATGATGCCTAGGAAGAAGAGTTGGGTGTGGGAGGAGGAAAGAACAAGATCAGCGTGAAATATTAGAGTGAATGAATGAATGAATGAATGAATGAATGAATGAATGAATGAATGAATGAATGAATCTTTTCCCAAGTATTTAATTACGTCTTTTATCTGTGAATTTACTTTGTATGTGAATATGTCAATGAAATTATCTAATTAAAAAAAAATATTTTTTTAATAACGCTAATAAAATATTTTGTTTACCAGAGTGTTCTTGAAGACTTGATTCCAATAATTATAACAAACAAACAAACAAACAAACCAAAACAAACAAACCAAACCAACCAAACAAACAAACAAACAAACAAACAAACCAAAACAAACAAACAAACAAACAATGAAACTTAATGGCATCCGTATGGTTCAGTAGAAAATTGATCTTTGAGTTTGGACATTTTATTTTCCTCCACATACTAAAGCAATAGTAAAGTTTCAAAATATGAAAATATAGATATGACAATACACCAAACTAAATGTGCATCTGGTTATAGCACTTCAGAAGGAGCTTGCGCATTAACGATGGGATCTCTTATCATGTTAAGAATTACATTGGCGGATTGATGCTGACTGCATCGTTAGAAGCGTTCCACAGCGTTAATGTAATTCTTACGATGGTAAAGAATCTCATCGTCAATGCGCAAGTTCTCACGATACTTTGGTACAGTTTCTTTAAAGGCAAACTGGGACATACGCTGGTGTCAGTAACTATAGCATTACATTAGACCACACTAGTTATTTCAACACTAAATACAAATGCGACTTTCATCACTGAATATTATGCACAATTGAATGGATCAGAAAACAATTCTCGACTTTCTTATGCATTCATTTCACTCTCTTCCTTCCTCTTACACACTCATTTTCAAACTCTCACAATCTCTTAAATCTGAGTATAAGGTAATTTGAAAATGCATTTGTTATTGGCAACTCGCAAATTTGCCCTTGTTTCCAACGGCAGTTCTAAAACACCACAAAGTAAAAAAAATCAGTAAGAAATATATGTAATGACATTGGAACAAGTAAATAAGAAAATCTGAGTATTAGAAGATTTACCAAAGCCACGAAGTTACCACCTGGACGTTGGTAATATTTGTTCTATAATGTAATGAGGGAATTGTTAAAGTCCACCTGAACCCAGGGCTGGCCTTTCAATTTACTCGTCTGTCTCCTCCTCACTCACCTCATCTCATCAAGTCGTAACTTTATATGCAAAGGGAAGCGCTGTTCGCAATTACACTGCGGATAAGATTCAGACACTATCCGCAGTGACATCAGAAATAGCGCTTAGCGGTTTAGGTAGTAGAAGAGGTCAAAACAAGATGAAAACACATAAAGGCCATAATTATTCCACTCAATATTTACCCGACACTTACAGTATGTTCTCACGAATTTGTAATTGGAAACAGTCTCTTGAATCAGAATTCTGGATGGCACGAACTTGACGGCTAAAGCCAGACCAGCACTCTTTTGTAGCATCTTGTTTACAAAAGGCCATTTGTCCATAATGCCCAACAAAATATCTGAATGATAAAATTGATAATAGCGAAAGCAACAGTTCTATACCTCTATGCTCAGCAAAAGTGCCTGTGACAAATGTAAAAATAGTAATCTCCATGAAAATGCAACAACAACAACAACAACAACAACAACAACAACAACAACAACAACGATCCCTAAGACCTGTCGAAACAAGACATAATCTTTTTAAAGTCTGTCAAGCTGCCGTCTATCTTGAGGTCTCCGGTGGCGTAGTTGGTCAGGCTGGAAAAAGAGCTGACCAAAGACTCTCTCCACACGGAATCCGTGCAGGTAACCGTGATGTCAGGGGAGGCAACTTCTCTGTCAGCCACCAGCACGATGGCGTTCCTGGTTGTCAAAGTGATGACTTCTTTGGTGTCAGTGAACCGGAAGAGAATGGTGGAATTGATTACACCACACTCCTCTGAGTTCCATCGTACCTGAAGGGTAAAGTCGTCAGAATAAACGGAAGCGACAGATGCTTATAATTAGTTTCCAGTAATAATTACTTGGCAATAACAATGACAATAATGAACGAGGGTATTTACACACACTCTTCAAGGCTCATAAACACAATTTCCCTACAACATTAAGCTGACCTCTACGATACTTTGGAGAAGTTGAGGTAAATAGGGGTACGGGAGAGGGGAAGATCAGTGTTACCCAGAAATGGGTGAAAAGACCAGAATGTGTAAAAGGTTGAATGCATGAATCTGCCATTTTGTCATAGAAAGTGAAGGCAAAAAAACAACAACAAAACAAACTGTTGTCATTCGGCTCGTCATGTTGTTAAATGTGAGCAATGTGTTTAACATTACACCCCTTAAGGTCACACATCTCTACCAAAGACAAATACACCCAGAGACTTTTGCGGAAAGACCTAGCTCAAAATCAGTAAAGTCGCTTTTATTTCAGCTCAGAGGAGACAAGTGTCTTTGAATAAAAGCACATACAAGGAGAGTAAAAGACAGGCTTGCTGCCATGCAGATAGATTAGATCACAGAACATCATTGGTATTTGAGCAGGATATCAGCGGGACCTCAGAGGGCAAAAGAGATACAGGAAAAAGACAGGGCAGATAATCCATACCTGCATCACTTTGAATAAATTCAAAATGGGAACTTGTCTAATGTAGGCTGCACGCCTGTTGGGGCCGGCTTTGACAGATACTTCTCCCAGCTCCTCCAGAGCGGTGGTGTAGTAGTAGTTTCTACCATTAGCACTTGTCTGACGGTCGCCCAGGGCCATGAGACACTTGGCCTTGACCTCCTTAGCGCGGTTGTTGCCCTTGTTGACCCGCATGACGTAGGAGCTTAGCTGTGATGGAAGAAAGCCAATGAGATTTTTAAGCCTGACACTCAAGATGTAAACTTAATGACTTAACAGTAAGAAAAAAGCTTTAATCCAGATACATTTATGATATTACAGAAGTCCTGTCAATATTACAGGCTACAAAACTATGTTTCCTGAAAACTGTTGGAAATAAGCAAAACGGTGCTTTTAAACGGAATCGCCTATTCTGACAAAGTTAAAAGTAAACTTTTCGGAAGAAGCTGAAACAGATGTGCTGACAAATATTAACGAATTAGGCACATACCACAAGCGCCCACTGATATTCCTTTCTCGCCAGCGCCTCTTCCGCTTGTTTGGTGGTCTTTTCCTCCCCTCCTCCAAACTGAACCATTCTCTCCGCCATGTCAGTGGGGGTCAAAGGTGACAGGTCAACCGGGTCACCACTGAACCAGCCCATGTAGGCATTGAACACACCCTTGACTGACCATTCCACGGTGCCTATGAGGAAAACAGCAAGACTACAAACATAATTTATTATACCCTAAAGGATGTTCGTTTTGTTTTTTCTCTGAGCATGTTGCAACAACCCACAGATGAAACAATTTTTAACTCAGTCGTAGTTGACATGCAAACATTCTATTAACCTGTCTGACAGCCAATATTTATCTGACGCCATAACTGAGAACTTAAAAGACTTTAACAAAGGTAGTGGTCAGTTATAGTAGTTAGTAGTTTTTCGTGCACTAACATCAGCAGCAAAAGGATGCATCGCTACCTCTCAGGAACCGTCAGAAACTTAAAAGTCAGTCTGCAGGGACTGTCTAACTTGATACCTGAATAAAAATAGTAAACGCCTTGACATTCAACCTCACTGGCTAATAGTTTTTGTAGATGTTAGGCAAAAATCTGTGCCAGTCTCAATTTGGATTCTGCGAATCATTAATGGAGCACTCTCAGCATCGTGTGGCTCACTTCAAAAGATTGCAATCTCATCTCACTAAACTGGCTGAACGCAGGTTTTTCCCCATAAAGAGAAGTTGTTTACCAAGCATTTTCAAAGGATAAAATAACAGTGTACATATCTGTGCTCTCAGCCTGCTAGTGTCACACTCCCTCACTCACACCACCCACCATAGAACTCTTGCAGGTAAGGGTGCGCGGCCAGGTGTTCAGGTATCCTGACTACAGCTGCGATCTCGTCAGGGAGGTAACCTTTGTTCATGTACCTCAGTGTTTGGTCATGCACATACTGGCAGATGACAGAAAAGACCAGCTAAAAACGCAGCAATAGATAGCACTAGAATAACGTTTGAGAGCTTGCGCATGAACTGTGGGATCTCTTACCATCGTAAGAATTACATTAGTACATCGGTGTTGACTGCATTCCTAGTAGTGTCTACTATGCAGAGCTCATGTAATTCTTACGATGGTAAAAGATCCCACTGATAATGCGCAAGTTCTCAGAATTAACCTTGAGTATTCTCATAATGATCTCCCTAAGTTTCCAGTATGGAACTGTCATAAAATGGTTCTAAAACACATGCTATTTCACGGGCTTTGGACAAATGATTAAAATCCGTGATTATATCCAAAATGCTTAAAAAATGTAGTTCGTTTAAGTTTCTCCAGCCGAGATGCCTGGCTATAGGCAATAAAATGAAAACTAAGAGGGCTAGTGATCAACCTTATAACAGGATAGCAGCATCACTGTATATTTCTCCAGGGAGCAGAAGAAGTTCTCAAGTGATCCATGCTATTGATGAAATGTTAATAATACGAATCGGAGCTGGCGAACATTTCTGGAGACTTTGACTTATTTTATACCATTCTATTATATCTACCATGATTATTATATCTACCATGAATGAAGCCCATGATTCAAAAGTGAAAAAGAAAAAATATTAAAGATTTATACTCAACTGCTTGCACTCTATGACACTGCCTCTCCCCCTCTCACCTGTATAGCATCCCTGTAGCCCGTCAGCAGTTCTTTGATCGTGTCCTCCCCGTTTATAGGTCTGGTGTGGCTCGGCACCAGAAAATGGGGCTTAAGAGCGATCATCCTGTCCAAGGAAGAAGACCAGTGGAGGAGGTCCCTAGTTGGGGTCCCCCTGATGGCGTACAGGTTAGGGAAAGCTTGGTAGATGTCGTCAGCACACAGGAAAGCTTTCTCACTCGGCACCCACACGCCTATTTGGTCTTCAGTCTCACCCGGGATGTGCACTAGTTTCATGTTCACACCTGATGGAAGGGAGTGTAGGGCGGGGAGAGGTGTTACATGACATTATTTTAGACGAATTTGAGACGAAAGTTCATGCATGGTGAAAGTAACAAATCAATAAGCAAACACACTCACGCACACACACATGCACGCATGCAGCACACACACATACACATGCACATACACAAACACACATAAAAACACACACACACACACACACACACACACACACACACACACACACACGCACGCACATACACATACACACTCACATACACACACCTATCTAGTTCTTTGTAACGTCGAAGTTGCATCTATGCTCAGAATTTCAGGATTAAGGCTGCAAAATGGACCATTAAAGACTATCTTGTTCTCTATAGCATCAAGACTGTTTCTGTTCTCAGGATTTGTGAGGTAAATTGAGCCATTATAATCTGTCTGATATAATCAGTCCCATTTATTGGTGAGTTTTGGACAACAAACCCACGGGAAGACATGAGACTGCCTGAAAATGACAGTTAGCCATGACTACCAAGTTGAGGAGCGGGAGGAGGTGGAGGTAAGGGTGAGAAGATAGTGATCTCATAGATTCAAGCCGTTTAACCACAGTGCAAGTAAAGATGCGCTTATGGCAGTTTGTTTAATGTTAAATTGTGTAGGATGCATAAACAATTATGCTACTTCTTTGGTAATAAATGGGTCTGGGGTTACAAAATGCTAACTGGTCAAATCAAACCCTAATATACATAAAAACAACATGTCAAAGTGGATACGGATATTGTTTATAAAGGGGAGTGATTTTTGAAACTGTTAAGACTGGCATTCTATTACTAGGGTTGTTTCCCTCTACAAGAGATTGCGTGCTGCTAGGACAAGTGTTTTACCTACTTATTAAAACGATGGGTGTAGCCTTGAGTATAAACCACTGTGGCACCCCGTCATGACCACTGTCTTTCTCCACCTATCATTCATCATCACGACTACTACCAGCACCAGTGGCCGTTTCCATAATCCATACATTAATTAAAGTGAACACTATTAATGTTTTGGGAGTTTCCCATGGTTATCGCAGTGCCTTAACTAATGTAAAGGAAAATGCATACAACTACAAGTTACCTAAAAGTACAGATTATTACTGTTGCTTCCAGCTGAACTACTAGATTTTTTTTCTGCTTGCTGCACCGCATCGGTGGTCAGTAACAGCACCAGCAACAGCAACAGCAACAGCAACAGCAACAGCAACAGCAACAGCACCAGCAACAAGAACACTACCCTCTTCCCAAGACCCGAACTTACCAGCAATCTTGATGTCTCTCTCTACTCCCACCATCAACTTGGTAGGGTACACGATGCCAAGATCCATCTGATCACCTCCGATTCTCAGCGAGGGGCCTAAAACAGTTTGTGTCTTGATTAGTTTTCATGGGAAATACCGGGATGAATGATGCCGATGGAACAAACGATAACAAACTTATCAGAAGCTGTCAGAAAACCAGCAGTAGGAGACTTGGAAGTCATGACCCAAGAGTGGCCCAGCCCCATTGGAGCGTCAGGATGTCAAAGGACCGAAACATTTGCTAGACAAGTTTCTGGAATGCGTGACTGATCTTTTTCGAATCATAAACAAAGCTGAATTCTTTTCTTATCTGCACCCAGTTGACAGGCGTGATGGGCTAGGACATCAGATTGGTCATTCTAAACTCTAAGTCTCACGTATTCTGAATAGAAGATGGCACATTGCTAATTTCAGATGGCTGTGTCTTTTGGACAGTCAGTACTCTTTCCATCTGTCCAGCCTAGGGAGTTAGCAGTGCAGAGATGTGTGCTCTGCCTTCTCAAGGAACTAATGTATGAGTTCTTTATTTGCTATGCTAAACACAGTTTGTACATTGTACATGTGTTGTTTAGTCTCATGTGCCCTGTTCTTAACAGGGGGTAACTGATAAGTTTGGCATATTCATAGAGCAGTAATCTAGTATGGGTCCTCATTTATGGGACCTCGAAGCGGAATGGTCGAATGGTTATGGGGTTGGCCTCAAGATCTAAAGATTGTGGGTTCGAGCCCCGATCACAGCCATATTGTAAATATCTTGGGAAAACATTTCATTTACATTTTCCTCAGTCCACCTATCTCTAAAATGGGTACCTGGCCATAGGCAATAGAAAATATTGTCAGAACGAGAGTGATCAACGCCTATATATATATGGCTGCCACACTGTATGCCTCAGGAAGTTGAGAAAGTTATAGAGTGATCAGGCCTGTTGGGGTACTAATAGTGTGAAGTCGTATGAGCGGGTATAAGCCCGGATAGGAGACTTATAACCTGTTTATTATTATTGTTTTGACTTGGGACGAAATGCTGTTCAATACCTACCGATGCCTGAGTTGATATGCTGTGGTACCAGGACGCCGAACTGTCTGGTTGCCCTTGCCAACAAGATGGCGTTGGTGTAGAACTGACGCTGCATGTGGGTCAGAAGCTCTGCATGAGCCCAGATCTCGGGAGGGTGGGCGGAGTCTTCGATAAAAGCCTAAAAAAAACACCGGGAAATTCTCTTACTCGGAGAGCGAGACAACAGGCAGAAGATCTTCAGAGGAAGATATCTCGGGTCGGGAGAGATTTGAACCTGCGATCTCCAGTTTCTTAATTCCTTGTGCCTAAGATATTCCAGGGAAAGAGAGGATGAACTATAGAGGACAAATCATCACAGTCTACGATCACGACGGTGGGTGAAACTTTTTAAATTAAAGAATATGAATTTGTGCAACAGTTTCTAAGTCACATAAAGAGCTGACTTACACAGATTCGTATGTTATATATACCAGTAAGGCTAAAGGCACAGCTTGGAAACCAAACATAGGATGGAGTAAGTAGAACTAAAGTTAGCAAGAATAGAGAGAGGGAAATGATGAAAAAAAATTATATTAAAAGACTATACAAGAACAGAAGATATTTTTATATATATATATATATATATATATATAGTAATCACACAGAGACAGTACGAGAGAAAGAAAGAAAATGAATGACAAAACTGGAACGAACGTCGAGAAAGGAAGAAAGATAGAACGAAAGATAGAATGAAAGAAACGAAAAAAAAGAAAGAAAATAGAAAGAAAGACTGGCCACCGCCTATGAACTTACTCTACAATTAAGAAGGAAGAAAAAAGAAAGAAAGAAAGAAAGAAAGAAAGAAAGAAAGAAAGAAAGAAAGAAACGAAAAGAAAGAAAGAAAAAAGAAAGAAAGACTGGCCACCGCCTATGAACTTACTCTACCTTTGAGAAGGAAGAAAAAAGAAAGAAGACAGAAAGAAAGAAAGAAAGAGAAAACGAAAGTAGAAATACTACGTGAAGGAAACGGAAGCTCAGCTCTTACATAGTGCATACCTTAGCTCCATAGGTGTGGTCGCCATGGTTATGTGTGTAAATAATGCCCTTGATTGGTTTCTTGGTGATGTTCCGGAAGCCCTCTAGAACTTCCTTCCCGGCGTGAATACTCTCTGTGACGTCGACTATGATGACGCCATCATCACCTACGATCATCATAGAGTTGGCAAGGGCGTATCCCAGGGCAACATAGATGTTGGGTGTGACCTAGGAAGTCAATTCGGGTGACAATTGGAAATAGGACTGGTCACCAGTTTTGGGAATACTCTCACCTTAACTCCATCCCCCTTTTTTTTACCATAGGCCCCTGACAGGAAGACCGTTTTTCTTTCTTTCTTTCTTTCTTTCTTTCTTTCTTTCTTTCTTTCTTTCTTTCGTTCTTTCTTTTTGTCTTTTTCCTTCCACTATTTTTCTTTCCCTTCCTCTTCTTTCTTTTGTTCTTTCTTTGTTTTTCTTTTTTGTTCCTTTCTATCTCGTCCTACAATCTTTTTCTCTCTTCTTCCTTTCAAGAGTCTTGTTAACGTAAATTTTAATACGGTTATATTACAAGTAGAACCCCACTATTAAAATATTCAGCTAATAAAATCTACTTTGTCATCAAGTACCAATTTGAATGCACCGATTCACTAACATTCCATCATTGTACTATTAAGAAAGACCTCAATATTAGGTATACCTCAGTAATAAGTATAGTTTTTCCAGTGGATCGGAGGAGATGGGCTGCTGCCCCGCAAGCCCCGTCTTACGTACTGCTCTTGCCATTATTATAGTCCAGGTAATAAAAAGAATGGAGAAAAATTGAGCTGTTTTACTGACACATGCCCCCATAAAAACACTAACAGAGGCATAAAAAAGATTATAAGAATGAAGAATGTCTAGACAGAATCCAGCAAACAAAGTATACTATGTATAGTAGGATCCACAATATGAGTCACTGTGATGCAGCTTGGGAAGGGATAGGGCTACTCAAAAGTCCCTAACCACGAGAAAAGGACCCATGTCCATATCTGCTTGAACGTCTCTGAATAGGATCTTCGTATTGGGGAAATAGAGCCAAAAACAAACAAGGGGGAAAGGGAGAAAAGCGGGAAAAGAGAAGAGAAGAGAAGAGAAGAGAAGAGAAGAGAAGAGAAGAGAAGAGAAGA
>JAWQUT010000362.1:561301-589788 GCA_033807755.1 Ellobium chinense | reverse complement strand
TGTGTGTGTGTGTGTGTGTGTGTGTGTGTGTGTATATATGTGTGTGTGTGTGTGTGTGTGTGTGTGTGTGTGTGTGTGTGTGTGTGTGTGTGTGTGTGTGTGTGTGTGTGTGTGTGTGTGTGTGTGTGAGAGAGAGAGAGAGAGAGAGAGAGAGAGAGAGAGAGAGGTATACACATAGGGTCGACTTCCCGTATTAAAATCACCAACTTTTATCTCAGAGGGTAATATCACACAAGAAAAGACTGACCTTGATAATTTCCTTTTGCTTGAAGACATTGCTGTGTTCCTGAAGCTTCTTGACACTGACCTCCTCCCTCTCCGTCAATCTGCTCACCATGGCCCGTCTCTGCAGCTCTGTATAGTACTCATACAATTGGAAGGCTGCCACAGCCATCACTATGCCAATGACCAGGTCCCGGGCTCCCATCTGATAAAAGCAGATTAAATATATCATCACCTATCATTATCGTTTTCATTGGTCATCATCATTCTGATCCGTCCTTATCGTCATATTATTCTCATTATTGTCGTTATTAGCAATACATCTAATATCATTGACATCAGCGATCTATCAGCATCACGATTATCGTCGTCGTCAACGATCACCATTACCGTCATCAAAGTTATCACCATTGCCATTAACATCATTATTATTGAAATTAAGTAGGGTTTTGCCTAGATTTAAAAAAAAAATAGTCGAAGTTTCGTGTCTAAACACTTTTTCAGGATTGACAGTCGACTTTCTGAAGCAAATCAGCATCATCGCAAAAAATATTATGAGGCACATCCTGAAACGTGGGAGAAGAAGAAGAACAAAAAGAAGGGAAATGAAGTAGATGGAGAAGATGAAGAGGAAATAAAGAAGAAGGAGGAGAAGAAGAAGAAGAAGAAGAAGAGGAAGTGGAGGAGGAGGAGAAAGAAGAAGAAGGAGAAGAAGAAAAAGACGAAGAAGAAGAAGAAAAAGAAGAAGAAGAAGAAGAAAGAATCTGTGTTTGTGAACTCCTACCCTGGTTTAGAAAGAAAGTGCTCGACAACTGTATATATACAGACAGTGAAATTATGTTGCCAGCGATGGTGATTATCGACTATCATGCACTGATGGAAAACCTGTATGAACCACTTCAACCTATCGTTTCAGTAGCTGTCCCAGTGAGCCTGTTTTACTTTGCATAGGACACTAATATGGTCGCTAGTCGCTATCTTCACAAGATATACTTTGCACCAGCTTGCACGCCCTATACTTCTGGAGGGCTTATTGTGTGTTCTCAGTATGTGTTAAACAAGGGCGATGTCTATCTAAATATCATTGATTAAGGTCTGGTTTCATTTGATCATGTATTTTGCGTACCAGCTTGCAGGGGCGGCTCGTGCTTCCGGTAACTGGATGAGCGAACGATACCTAACGTTTAGTAGGACCTTACCCCCCTCCCTCTCCCCCAAACTCTCTCTTTGCTATGTCAAGTAGAATTTGTAATATGGCAGCTCCATCTTCATATAGGGTACGACACATATTTTTATTTCTCCATAAAAAAAGCCTCTTCAACAAAGTTTTCGAATTCACCACCTTTCCATAATTCTTGCCACAAAAACGGTTTTAGCAATAGCAATTCACAGCTACCTGACCACCACCAGAAGATCCAGAACATTTTCGTTACATGTTTATAAAAGCACAAACAATGTAACAGAAATCAAACACGACCCTTCACTGAGCCTGTGCAAGGGACCAGGGCAAATCAAAGTCTCTTTGTCCCCCTGATCTCCCTTGCTTCCTTATAACTTAAGAGCAGTTTTTTCCCCATTTATAATGAGAGAAGCCAATAAACTTTCTGAAACTAAAAGAAGTGGTTCTTGTTGCTGTACGGTGCATAACTAGATCTATATGTGAATGTATTTTGTCTTGCTTCTGCACTCAGAAATTATTAGATGGACTTTGCCTATGTCGCCCAGTGAGTAGTGCCGCCACTGTCAGCTTGATCCTGATCCAATGTCGCCTTGTTGAACAAAACAAATGATTTTGACTGAATTGCAAGGGGGGTAATATGACAGAGGTAGCTCACGTGTTGTTGTTTTTTTCGGCGATTGTCGGTCCTGAATAGTCATACGAATCTTAGGTTCTCTCATTTAGACTTAAGAATCGGCCGAAACACCCATATCTGTTTTTTTTCCTCTATTTTCTGTAAGCCTTGCTTAAAACAAAACCAGCACAGATATATTATTATTTCATCAAAGCTTTTTGTTTCCAAAATCGCCTCACCATAACATTACAATACCGATTCATCAAAGTGGGCAGACGCCGTCTGGACTCCGGACTTTGTATCATCGGTGAAGGCTTGTGTTTGTTTTCGGCTACATAGTTTGTTTTCGGCTACATGTGCTTTCGGCCACATATATATTGATACTTTAAAATCGTGCATTCCTAAAGAATCTATGCTATTTTTTCCGTTTGCGGTGGCATTTTCCATGACTAAGAATGCATCACACCAAAATTGTTTAAGATTTGTGCTGTTTTTTCTTTTTCTTAAATCATACCCAAGTGTAATATTATTGTGAGTCTTTGTTTTTGTGTTTTAAAATACAATATTAAAGTTACTAGAGTGTAGACAAGCTGTAATTTATATAGTCTACACATTGCAGTTTATAGTGCATTTATTATACTAACCAGACTTTGCGTAACAACGGTCAAGTCTTTGGACTGTATGAAAATGGGATCGTTTAGCTCAACTCACTCTGCGCTGCCCGATTATATTGAAGGCTGCAACGCGCAGCAACGCCATTGGCTTTTCTTTCACTTCAAAAAAACCATAGAATGCCCGGAGGCAGTTTGACGTTTCGCCCTAATGAACAGGGTGGATCGCGTATCAGCGCCGTTTATCGTGTGCCCGTGCTATGGAGTGCATAGGCTTCAGTGTTTTAGATATTTTTCGGAAAATTTAGTGCTTAGCGATTCAGGTAAAGGCTTGGCAGAGGAGCATTTCTTGACTTCGTTACGTCTAGAAAGCATTTCCGACTGCTTTGACCTTTTCAAGCTGTCTATTCGATAAAACAGACTTGTGACCGATTAAAATGCACCTAACTGACTAAAACTATTCCTGTCTATCAAACACATTAAGCTTGTATGAAAGCAATGTATTTCACAAGTTGTAAGTGCCTTGGGAAAGCATTTCATTCACATTTTCCTCAGTCCACCCGTCTGTAAAATGGGTACCTGGCTATAGGCAGTGGGAGATATTGTCAGAATGCTAGTGATCAGCGCCTATAAATGGCAGCGGCACTGTATGCTCCCCAGGGAGTCGAGAACGTACTAAAGTGATCAGGCCTGCTGGGGTAATAATAGTGTGAAGTCGCATGAGCGGGCATTAGCCTGGATATGAGACTTATAAACCGCATTATTATTACACGTATATGATAAAGCACAGCTGATATGGCAGGGAGCATTTCGATATTATTGTTTGGAGGAACTTATTTTGTCCGGGTAGCGCCGTTACATGTACTTCATCCCTTCAGAGCATGCCTCGAGAAGATGTCGGCAAATGGCGGTGTGGCACAATGAAATTGTGCAGGCAGGTATGACTGGCGCTGTGGCGCGGTGCTTCCATAATTTACCTCGCAGTTTACAATGCTGATTTAGCAGTATCGATACAGGAAAGAGCGAAAAATCAAGCCGAATTTGTGCCCTGTGGCCGGCAGAAAAAAAGCAGCCGGTAAACATAGTCGTTTAGTGCCATCTTGTGAATATGGAGGCCGTTGACTGTGGTGCACTTTATCTAGACTGCTTACTGTATAATACCTTCGGTGGTGTCTGATGGTTTATTTATTACAGTTTACGACCTTAAATGCACCTGCGGGTACTTCACTATCTCTTTGTACAACTTTGCTGGCTTCTTATATACTACAGTTACACGTTAGATAACGGAGTCAAGTGTGTAACGATAATGTGCTCAGCGTACACAATAGTATGCAGTGGCTGTATGCACAACCTTACGTTAGTTATCCCATTGCGGTGACCATGGCAAAGTCCCAAAACATTTGTAGTGTTCACCGTAGTTAACGCACTACGTTTTTTTAACGTACGGGTTATGCATATGCCCATAGAAGCTCCTTCATATAGTATATATTTTATGGTTACGAAAGCTTAATCTCAACTGCCTCTTTGAACCAATACATGGTTTTCTTTACAGCATCTTACAAAACGTCCCACAGTCTCTATGTTTTCTTTAATAGCTTGCAGCATGTAAAGAGCTTATTGGAATAGGTCTTTCGTTTCGTTTTCGAGCTACGAACCGATACATCGAAAGGCTAGACTAGCTAGACTAAGTAATTTTCTTAAAGACAAATAATGTTCCACGTAGAAGGTCACATTTGAATCCAAAGTCTCTGATCCGAACTTCAGATCAGGAAAGAATGCTAAGTAATTTGCAGTCTGGTTTCCCGGTTTGCATAATCTGTTAAAAGGAGACATTTTCTCCTGTTTTCAAAATGCATACGATGGGACCCTATTCTCACCCAAATGAATGTCTATGACAAATATCAGAATCTTTTTGACGCCGTCTTAACCCTATAACCAACAGAAACCGTTTATGCACTTTTAAGTTAAAGTTATTCTTCCACAGCAACACATTCCACCCCACTCCCAGCTAACATTCTAATCTTGCAAAGACCTCTGTATGTTATGCTCGTCATAATATTATATTTGCCATGCTTTATCTGCATCGTTTGCTCATATGTATACTATGTATAATCTGAGCTANCGCACTACGTTTTTTTAACGTACGGGTTATGCATATGCCCATAGAAGCTCCTTCATATAGTATATATTTTATGGTTACGAAAGCTTAATCTCAACTGCCTCTTTGAACCAATACATGGTTTTCTTTACAGCATCTTACAAAACGTCCCACATGCTCTATGTTTTCTTTAATAGCTTGCAGCATCCAAAGAGCTTATTGAAATAGGTCTTTCGTTTCGTTTTCGAGCTACGAACCGATACATCGAAAGGCTAGACTAGCTAGACTAATTAGTTTTCTTAAAGACAAATAATGTTCCACGTAGAAGGTCACATTTGAATCTAAAGTCTCTGATCCGAACTTCAGATTTAGTTTACAAAATCAGGAAAGAATGCTATCTAATCCGCGGCCTGGTTCCCCATTAGGTATTTTCAGCTCCATCACGTGACCTAGGAGTTCTTGCTCACACGTTGGTTTGTTTACATGCTCTGCTCATGCATGATTGCTCGTCATTTATCAAAATATCCTAGCAATTCCTAGATCACATGGCGTAACTGAAAATAAATACCCCATTGTGCATAATCTGTCCAAAGGACACATTTTCTACTCTCTTCAAAATGCATACGATGGGACCCTATTTTCACCCAATGAATGTCTGTGACAAATATCAGAATCCTTCTGACGCCGTCTTAACCCTATAACCAACAGAAATGGTCTATGCACTTTTTAGTTAAAGTTACTCTTCCACAGCAACACATTCCACCCCACTCCCAGCTAACATTCCAACCTTGCAAAGACCTCTGTATGTTATGCTTGTCATATTATAATTGCCATGCTTTAGCTGTATCGTTTGCTCATATGTATACTATGTATAATCTGAACTAATCAAGTTATTGTTATTGTTATTGTTTTTGTTATTGTTGCAAAGTTCATGCGGCTATACGAGTACAGAGTACTCTATAAGCCAAATCTAGATCTAGATCTAGAAGCCAACAGCCCCTACACCAGTATAATACTAAACAACGTCATGAGTCCTTTGAAAGGAATAGGGCCAAAACAAACAAAGACCCTTGCAGATGAACAGTGTTAAAACTGAACACAAACGCTCACCGTTTAAGTTACGTGTATCCTTTCGAAAAAAAAAACAACACCTCCAAATTCCTGTGTTAAGAAACTTTAACAGCAAGTCTCTTGAATATGCTGAGGTGGTTGGTTATCAATAACTGTCTGGTTTGGCCAGTGTTGTTGATACGGTTCGTGCGCACCAGCCATAAACACAGAATGGCCTTACTCGGGGTCACACTGTGTTGTTATCCCGATTATCTGTTTCTGGATTTGGCAAACACAGTCATCCAGGGGCGGACCGATCAATATAAAATTAATTTAATGTGGACTGATGAGATGAGGCTTGGACTGGGTGTAGACTCATTATTATAATTTTTCCGACAACCCATGCCCCTTTCCACCAGGGGCATGGTCTTTGATCAACAACAGCATAATTACGATGCATCCTTAATTTCCCTAATATACTATAGGAGCGACAAAAGGAGAGAGAGAGAGAGAGAGAGAGAGAGAGAGAGAGAGAGAGAGAGAGAGAGAGAGAGAGAGAGAGAGAGAGAGAGAGAGAGAGAGAACGAAAATAAGAGAGGACATAGGTGTAGAGGCTCTTTTCTCATGACCCTCGATCGTGGGCGATGATCCCGAGCCTGTAAAGATCTCGCTTTTCTCGCCTCTCGAGCCTCGAAGTGTTAGCAAGAGTCTACTGTATTGAATAACGCTCTTCAATAAAAAGCGAGACAATGAATTATTTACGAGGGACAGCTACTGAAGCGTATGGTTTCGGACTAGACTAAATGCTGATGGAAAAGCCACTGTGCGCACTGTGCCCTTATGCAAGACCCTAACGACTTAAAGGGACAGGGATAGTTATTTGCTTCACAGCCTTATAAGTGCACATTATTTTCTTCAGAAAATTTAAACCGTGAATTTTTTTTTTCAATTCAATTTTATTTCCAATGTAGTACCAGTTACAAAACATGGAATGACTGCTACCACAGGTCAATGACGTCAACATCATGGGACATTCCGACTTACACTTTACATCATAAGAAAGAACTTTACGTCATAGCGAAAGAACAGGAATATCCTCTAGGAAAATTTAAATATGTAATTTAACAAATTAACTGATTAATAAATTGTCTACATAAATATAAATTCCGCCATAGCCAAAGACAATCAAAGGAGCGCACACATGGTGAACTACCTCTAGTAGATAACAGCAGATAATTTAATACGACGGTAACACATTTTATGATGCTTTGGAAAGTTTTTGTGCACTTTGTATTTAAAATGGTTGTGCATTATCTTAGTGTTCGGATTAACTTTAGCATGTTTTTAAATCCATCTTTTCTTTCTTTGGCGTACTTTTTGCATATAAACAGAACATGCGACTCGTCACCTAAGTCATTACACAAGTCACACTTTCTCTCGGCCAAAGCCCGTTCCTGCCACCTACCTGTCTCTACGGGGAGATGGTGACTGGATGTTCTAAAGCAGAATAATTTAATTCTGTTACTTTTCTTTCGCCTGAGAGATCTAAGAAAACACCGTTGGAATATGCGGATTTTCACCCTGCCCGCGCCGACGTTACTTGTGCTGCTTGACGTCAAAAAGCGAGCTTGGCCAGCAGACGATTGGTCCAAACAGTTTTAAGCATGCGTCTGTACCAATCGTCCGCTAGCTTTTGCCGCTTTATGGCTTCACACTGATTGAGTAATGGCTGCGTACAGACGATGTTCCGACGATGTTTTCTCAAAAATGGTTAGATCAAGGAAAATGTGCGCGGTTTTAAGTGTTTGAAAAAAAAAACCCAATGGATTTTTCAGACTGTGAAGCAAATATCTACCCATGTCCCTTTAACAACCGAAACCTTTTCAGATGAGACACCTTCTCACTCTATCAGGAGGATGGCGGAACGGTAGAACGCTTGTTTATTTGTGCGAAAGTTCGAGGTTCGGATGCTGTGACCATATGCATAATCTTTACGTTAGTTAACGCACTGCAGTAGCCACTGGAAACTTCCAAAACATTAGAAGTGTTTACTGTAATTAACATATTCAAAGATTATGCATACAGCTGCTGCTATCGCCCGGTTTCTTCATGAGTAATTACATGCTGATGTTTAAAAAGCACACACTTCTGCATGCCGAGATCTGACGGGGCCCAAAGTCTCGTCTCCGGTAATTTATTATTGTCGTAACTGTCCTGAACAGGGACATTAAAACTTTATGGAAATAAATCCTCCCATGATGTTACTGCAACTTTAAAAAAAAAAAAAGTGGGAGTGGTCAAAGTTGAAAAAGAATGCGAAAATATCTTTTAAGGGAGAAAAACATGCGGCCAATCGCCTTTAAACACATTTGCCTTCTTTAAGTGTCAGTCAGCTTAAGAGTAACTTCACCACAATCACAACATTGTTTATGTCACATAACGGCGTGCTATTCTTCTTTTCATATAGAATTTAAAGGATAATTGCCAGTCCTCTAAATTGCAACTATTTGCTTGCTCCGGAGGAGTTGCGAAAATGCGGAATCAGCTATTTGTACATACACAATAAGACACATAATGGGACTCGCCTCTGTCTACATGCCAAAGCGGTCAGCGCCTTATTCCCAAACACACAGGTCAGCTGTTTACCTTGCGGCCTCTAGCCCAGTAGCATGACCTCACCAGTGGGCTTCGTTAACCTTATATCATACTCCAGGTCAATGGCAGCAAGAGAGGTCATAGGCGGAGAGTGTTGTGGGACCTGTGCAGAAACGGAATGGGGGGTGGGAGGTGGGGGTGGGTGAAGGATGAGGAAGGTATGGCTCTCAGGTGAAAATCCCGGGGGAGGAGGACAGTTTCATGGGGAAAGAGGGGAGAGAAAGATATATATATATAGAGAGAGAGAGAGAAGGAGAGAGAGAGAGAGANTTGCAACATCAACAGACAATATCTATCCGCTAACATGTGCCAAAATTCGATTACTTAAGATTTGAGTCGTCGACGTTATTAGACTCTGCAAGTAAGTAAACTTGTTTCGGCCTCCCGATATGTATAAGAGACAGATAGAGAGAGAGAGAGAGAGAGAGAGAGAGAGAGAGAGAGAGAAAGAAGCGAGGTCACAGGCGTAGAGTTTTGTGGACTCATATCACAGCAGAATGATGGGGCATGGGATGGAAAACGCATCGTCCCCATACTAAACACACAGGGAACAGCTTCAGGGGCGAATACAGAAGAGTGTGTGTGTGTGTGTGTGTGTGTGTGTGTGTGTGTGTGTGTGTGTGTGTGTGTGTGTGTGTGTGTGTGTGAGAGAGAGAGAGAGAGAGACACACACACAGACAGAGAAAGAGAGCGTAAGCGAGAGAGAGAGAGAGAGAGAGAGAGATAGTGAGAGAAAGAGAGAGAGAGACAGAAAGAAATGCAAGGGAAAAGCAGAAATAGGGAAGGGTTTGAATTTGGGGTAATAGACGAAAATAGGACAAATGAAAGGATTACAAAAATATTTACAAGCCTACCAGACAGAGGAAGTGGAGATTGTGTTCTCAGGGCGAAGAGATGAAGATCGCCTAAGTTTACTTCCCTTCTGGACGCAATATGGCCTTACCTCGCCACTGGACGCCTGATCGTTATCGTTAATATTGTGTTGCTCTGTTTGTGACATGGTCTTACCTGAAAAAGAAAAAAAAAGGTTTCTTTCTAAAAATTTTGATATGGGTAGGTAACACTTTACAGTCAACTCCGCTTAATTACAATTTCCGGGAGCAAGGTAAACGTTGCGATTAAAAGGGGCTGCGGTTATACAATGAATTTAATGTAGCAACATAGTATGTCGTTCTCCTTCCGTCGTACATTTAACAAAAAAAATATACTGACAGGGTTTCAATTTATATGTGGATCTAATGGTGAGCGATTGTTGTAAACTTAACACAGTTGTAATGGATGTCCACATAAATTCATCATCATCAATGCCTTTCACCCCCAGCAGGGTATAGGCCACGTACAAGCGAATTCCATCTTTCCCTGTCTTGGGCCATCTTTCCAAGCTCGTCAGTGAGCTTCAACTCTCGCATGACCCTTTCCGTGCATCGTTTCCATGATTGTCTCCCGTGGCCTACCCCTGCCTCGTGTTCCTTGTGGGCTCCACTGCACCACATAAACTACGCAGTTCGCGTTTAGGTATGAAGATGCCAATAGCACCTGGCATAAAAAATATGAAATTTTAAATAGTTCCTATAAAATCAGAATATTGGCCATGGGAANGGGGGGGGGGGGGGGAATTGGATTTTAATTTCAAAGGCTTAGATAGGTGCAAATATATGTGTAGAGTCAGAATATGTGAGGTTTAGTCACTCAGGTATAAAATTTTTGGTTGTTGCCAGGTGAGTAAGGTTACCCTGTTTACTGAGTGAAAAGGCCTAAAATATTAGGTTGTCTGCTTCACTGCCTAAGTTCTCAAAATCTAACTGGTTCAGGTGCATTTTTCTTTGTGTCAAAATTTGGAGGAAGAGCTAAACAACATATCTGGAACGTATTTTGAAACGGCACCCCAGGATAAGTTAATGAGAGGTGTAAAACCTAATATAGCCAACAGTGAAAATGCATTGGTATCTTCATACCTTTATGTACTTCCCTTCGTCTCAAGGTAAATTACTCGCCCATATTTAACAATATATTTCTTCAATGATTCACTCAAACTTGTCCTGGAAACTTTATTTACAAAAGTTACGGCATTTGTAATAAAGGCAAAAAAATATACACGTGTAAAAAGCAGCTGTCGTTTAATTACTTCTCTTCATCTCAGGATAACTTACTTGCCTAGATTTGGCATTGTATCTCTCCATTCATTCATCAGAACTTGGGGCTTGAAACTGGGGTATGCACAAGGAAAGAAGGAAAACAAGGAAACTAACTGTATGTAAACCATAATGTTTTGGGGAATAATATTTTGTAATTAATTATTTTATTTGTAATACTGAGGTATTTTCAGTTACACCACGTGATTAAGAGATTGCTAGGATATTTTGATAAATGACGAGTAATCATGCATGAGCAGAGCATGTAAAGAAACTAACGTGTGAGCAAGAATTCCTAGGTCAGGTGATGAAGCTGAAAATACCTAATTTCTCGTGCTCATTCTGTGTTCGTCTAAGTCATGTTATGATCATTTGAGTCTTTTAATATTACTATGACCTTCCAGTTATTTTCTTTTTCCTATTAAAACAGCTGTGGAGGTTCGACTCGTTATTATATCCCAATTTTACAAGCTAAACACATCATTCTGCTTTATTATTTTGCGTTCAGTAACAGGTTGAGAGCGCTGAATTTCTCAAAGCCTCAAAATTGACGTTAGCAAATAAGGAATGAGCATGTCGCAGTTTAAATATTTAAGGCGCAGTGACCTTTGTCTCAAGGACTTGCTCAGATTCGGCAACTAGTTTTCCATTGCAATTTCTTCTAAATACATACTAACCACATTTTAATCTCAGCCCCTCGATAGCATGAAAAATAATGCAATTAAAAGGAGTTTGCGAATATCCAGAAGCTGTCACTTAGAACATGCAACATTCTGTCGTAGGAAACAAATCGCAAATAGACGAATGTTGCCACTTACAGGATTGCAGTTAAGCGGGGTCGACTATAAATTTATTCTCAGCGTGTGAAGAAGGGATGTCAACAAACAATGCCTGGTTGTTTCTCAGCGGTCCACTATTGTTTCATGCTCAGTACGTGGTCTCATAACACTCAAGGCTGTGTGGGTGTGAACTTTGGACTTGATTCGTGTCACAAGGTTGGGGATCTTGAAACAATGGAGAGCTTTCTTTTTCAAGTTTGAATCTCTTTCGAGATGTCATGACAGAGGTAGACATGCACGTAAGGCATTTCCTGCTGTTACGATTATATCGTAAGCCACAAACTTAAATTTAATTCATCTGTGAATTTCATATCTAGACTTGTTCATAAAGTACAATTTGATTTTAACGCCAAGGAATGCCTATTCCTTAATGCATCACCTGATGTTACAACCAATCTGATGATACAAACTAGAATCAGACTTGAACTTTATAGCTAGACTTATTCGTAACATTCAAAAGTAATGCACAGAAACTCGCCATAACGGTCCGTGGGAGATCTACATAAAGTTTAAAGGGACTTGGATAGATGTGTGCCTCACTGCCTTAAAAAAAAAATCACATTATTTATTTTCAAAAACTTACATCTTCCTTCCGCCTGACTATTTCTTAGAAAATACCTCTGGAACGTCGGGATTTTCACCCTCTGTACACCGCAGCGTGAGACATCAAGTGAGAAGAACTAGCAGACGATTGACGCAAAGGCATGCAAAATATCTGGGCCAATCGTCGGCTAGCCTATCTCACTTTTTGACGTCACGCAGCACGAATAATGGCGGCACGCCAAGATGAAAACTCGTCGTTTTCTAAGCAACTGTCAGGCAAAAGGAAAAATATACGTGATTTGAATTTTATGATAAAATAAGGTGGACTTATTAGGCTGTGAAGCAAATAACTGACCCCGTTCATTTAAGCCAAAAGCTCTCTAATAACAAGGAAGCCGTTATGATGACTATGTCAGGCAAACACAGCCTTGACGGAATTGACGAAGCGGGGGAGGGGCAAAGAGAGGATGAGAACAAAAACCCCCTCATACAAGGTCAGCAGTGCAGCCCTCTACAAATGAATCAGTCCTGTCCTGTTGAAGGATGGGAAGAATGAGAATTGAGCGGTTTTTTGTCTTAAATAACAGGACAACCCTGTGGCTTCAACCTGTTCACATATTTTGACTGCTGAAAAGAAGCCCTCTCCGCCCTCTTCCCTCCCCCACCCCACTCCCACTACACACACACACACACACACACACACACACACNACACACACCACACACACACACACACACACACACACACACACACACACGCATACGCACGCACGCACGCACACACACACATACACACACGCGCGCACGCACACGCACAAACACACACACACACACCCTCCCCCCTCCCCCCTCACATCATCATCAATCATCATGATCACCATCATCAATCACTTTGCACTTGATAAGAGAAAAAAATGAAGTAAGTAAAACTGACGACCATGCATCACTAAAAGACAAATACAAGTACTGCGATCCAACAACAAAACGCCGTATAAACATATAACCAAATAACGACCATACATAGGGTGTTTTGTCGTTGCATGATAAGTAAAAAATGTAAATGAAATAACTGAATAGAGTGAATGTCTTCTGTTTTTCTCCCAATCACTCTCTCAGCTGATCTGGAACAAATGCAGTGGTTAGAACAAAGGGATGAGGTTCAGCTGGAAATGAAGTCATCTATAGCCACACAGTTTTGTTAAGCTGGTTGTTCCGCTCGTGATGTAGCAGTCTAGTAACAGTTGTCTTTCATGTTTTCAATAAGCGATTTTTTTTGGTTTGTTTTTGTACATAGTCTAGATCTAATTTTTCATAGTGACTTTTCTCCGCCTGATTTGCTTCAAGAGATTTTTTCGACCTAACTTTGTTTCAAGTGTTTTATCCTGATCACTTTCTGTAGTGTGACTTTTCATTGTGTTGTTCAATTCACCTCTTTTCATCGTTTTGTCCAGTTCTAATTTTTTTTTATTCCCGTTGATCTGTTTCAAGTGATGTTTTCCAATACGAGACCTCTCCTTTTTGAAACGTTTTCGGTGGAATTTCATAAAAAAAAATCAGCTTGCCTTTTTCTTGCCTTTTTTTTTTCAGGCGACCTTTTTTACAACATTCCATCTGATGTGCAGAGAGATAGGTATGACGAGGAGCGGAGACCAGCAGAGTGGGGCCATTGGACGGAATGTGACAGTGGAGGAAAGCAAACAGAATGTGTCATGAAGTCAGTCAAAATCAGGCTTTTGTGGTCAGACCAAGACCTGAGCTGTCAAGCTCTGAAGGTGATTGGGAAAGTCCAGTATCGAATATTTGTTTCGGTTGCCGAAGTCGAAAATGAAATCAAGTCTGTAAAGAAAATAAGAATTATGTTATAATGACCGCTCAGCACTTATGGATAAATCTGAGTTGTTTTTTTTCTGAGGCAGTTATAAGACTTATATAGTGAAAAATTACGTTTATTCTTTAATCGCAATTTTCTCTTTACATTTGTTTGCCACTGATTGGGAGTGATCTCCTACCACTTCAGAAAATTACATCTCTGGCCAGCAGAATGCCAGATAAAAAAAAATCTTTCATCTAACAGAAGTAGACTATAGACATTCAACTTTTATATCATATCAAAAACTTGATTTAGCCTCCCACCCCCCAACCAAAAAAAAACCCAACGACATAAGTCTCATTTTGACTGGCTGCAAGATGCATTGCCTGTGCTGTATACACAGTTGATTTACATTCACGCAGCAGCCTCTGACGTCATCCATGTGGGATCTGCACGCTGTTAGTGTTAACACTTCCTACACTTCCATCACCTCTAGTATGTCATCACTAGACTATCACCATAATCAGTAACATCACCAGTTCTAGTTCAGTTTATTACAAGCATTAATGTAACTACACACTATAAATAATATCAATGAATTTTCCATTTGAACCTCATTTCGCACTGTTATCTTTTACGTATCAATCTTTCTATAATTAGTCTTCATATCGTATTATCGACTTCACAACTCGACTGTCATCCATTTTCATTCTCACACAGCCACCAAATGTTCTCTCTTTCTCTCTATCTCCTCTCCACAAGCTATTCGTCTATGCAACTTTGTTACTAGACTTGAACTATAAATATACTCGGCATCAGTACATTGATATAAATACTCAGTACAAACTGCATATATAGGTCTAAGCCACTCGAAAAAAACCCAACTAAATCTTGTCCATAAGACGTGCATAAAATACAATCCTGCATGAGGCTCTGTAAAGTGTAACTAAAAATAATACACCATCATCATGTAATGGAAGCTGATTTTATATTTGAAAATCAGCTCCCTATCATTCTTGGTTTCATATCCTGTGTCCTTTTTTCCTCCTCCATATCTTTCTTTCTTTCTTTCTTTCGCCCTCTTTTTCTCCCTCTCTTTCTCCCTCTCTCTCTCTCTCTTTCTTTCTTTCTTTCTTTCTTTCTTTCTTTCTTTCTGTTTCTCCTTTCTTTCCTTCCTCCCTTCCTTGTTCCGCCTTTCTTTCTTTCTTTCTTTCTTTCTTTCTTTCCTTTCTTTCTTTCTTTCTTTCTTTCTTTCTTTCTTTCTTTCTTTCTTTCTTTTCCTCCCTCTCTTTCTCTCCCTCTCTCTCTCTCATTCTTTCTTTCTTTCTTTCTTTTTTTCTTTCTTTCTTTCTCTCCCTCCTTCCTTCCTTCCTTCCTTCCTTTCCTTCTTCCTTTCTTCCTTTTTTTCATTCTTCCTTCCTATTCTTTCTTTCTTTTTCTTTCTTTCCTTCTTTCTCTCCTTCCCTTCCTCACAGTATGGAATATTAATAGTCAGGACAAGCGTTAGGCTAATTGGCCTACGTGATTTAGTGATGACGAATGTAGCCTAGCCAAGTGCCGTCACATACGTCACAAGTATATTTAAAGTACTCCTGTTTGTAGAAGTGTTTGGCCAGCCACACAGCTAGACTAACCTGCTTTCCCGAGGGCGTCGCCACACGTTGGCAAAGGCAGAAGGGGGAACGGGTTGACCGGAATGAGACGAAATGGGAAACGGGATTAAGAGGAGGCGGAAGCGGCCTGAGAGATTTTGGTGCAGAATGGGAGAAGAGGAAACGAGGTGTTGGGTGGAATGGAGAAAGGGATCAGGGGGTCATGAAGTGATGTCTGTGATTTTAAAGTGATTGTCGGCAAAAGATTTTTATGAAGTCAGTTCTGGGTGGCAATGGGTAGATTCTCCATCCTTCCACTGAGAAAGGGCAATGCCCGATGCCCTCTGACCACATGCACGCGGGAAATCCATAAAATTTATTGTAAAGCCCTGGTCAAAATCTCTGAATTTGAAAATCCGAATTTAATGAAAATCATGTCATATGGAAACTATTTTAAAATGCTATACCATATTATAAAGCTGATTCATAACACATGCACACCAAAGTTAACAATATACGTTAAATGTCAAATATTAGAAGTAAAATATATGACAAAGTCATTGCTCGTCGCCACGGTGCAGCGCCATGAGAGATTACATTCATTACTTGTGATAGACAGATGGCTGTAATAGACAGACGATTTTACAGTAAGGTCCCACTTTACATACATCATCAATACAATGTCATAAGGGATCACAATCAATGCTTGTAATAGACAGATGGTGTTAGAGAGAAGGTTACCAGATCCCAGCGCATCATTTATGCATGCACAGTTTATACAACGTCATGAGGGACACCGCCTTTGCTTGTGAGAGACAGGTGGCTGTAATAAAGAGAAGATGACAAGGTCCCATTGTGCATGCATAATTTCTCCAGCATCATGAGGGATATCATAATTGTTGTAGACAAATGCCGTAACGGAGAGAGGGGACCAGATCTCATTGTACAGTCATCATCAATACAGTGCCACGAGGGACACCTTCATTGCTTGTGACAGCTGGGTGGCTGTAATAGAGAGATGGTTACAAGGCATGTTTCGATACTACTTGCTGCATTCAATACAAACCTCGATAATAAGTAATTCAATAGTATTTTTTTCTCTTATTTAGTATGAATTTACGTGCACAGAATTATTATTGCTCAGTCATTTGAAACTTAATAATAAATATACTTCAGTAATAAGTACCACATTTTTTTTCTTTGCCTATATGGAAGTTTGACTGTGTACCCTCTAGTGACTTTTCATCATCCATTTAGCCATCACCGTCTTCGCCGCTTTTTTTTTATTATTACAGGCCCCTGGTGATTTATTGGCCATGTGACTAAAGGACATGTACCTCAGTGAAAACAATCACGATTTTCGTGAAAAATAAAAATATTTGTTTCCTTAGTTCTGCCAGGTCTGCTGTGTAAATGAATAATGTCCTGTTACCTATTTGACAGTGACGTATTGAGCTAGTTTGTCTTCCTATTAATGGACCCTAGCGAGGGATTTCTTTCTTTCTTTCTTTCTTTCTTTCTTTCTTTCTTTCTTTCTTTCTTTCTTTCATTCCAATTCCACTCATCCCAGACTCACACTATGAGCCTTACACTGAAGCCCGAATATCCTTATTGCCAAAATACCTTGACTGTTCATTGATAATAATTTACCTCTAAATCTTTTAACGAATGTCTGCTCTCCCTTTTAGATCTCCTGCGAAGCACACATCTGTTATAAAACATTCGTGATATAAATCATCCTTAACGTCTTTCTTTGTATTGAACCACTGACGCAAATGTCTATTGAAAGTATTCAGACGATACAGCAACACCCTTCATACAATTATACAGATTTGTCGTACAAAATTACCCCTGAAACTATAACAGAAGGCACTGGTATTGTCAGAAATGAGGGTTCAGGCAAGTCAAACTCAATCAAATTTTTGTTGATTCACTTGATTGACGTCAGTAAAATCACAGCTAACGTTGCGGTTTTCATCACCCTGCTAATGTTTATCTATGCACATGAGGCTTTGCTTTCGATACTAGGCGGAACTCCAATATGTATTGACACACTGCATGTCCGTATCACAAGCGAAGAAAGGTGCTGTAAAAAAGCAACTTTTGGCTACCCTCGTTCACGGAAACAGCCAATCGGAATACCAAGTCTTTTGTAGACCCGGAATAAACCAGGAAACCCCCTCGACTTGACAGGATCCTAAGCTTACGCCACAGCGCAGTCTGATCTATTTTTAGCACCGAAAGCGCTCTACGTCACTGGTATCCGAGCACTTCATAGCTGACATCGGTCGTCACCTGCCCCCTTCAACCCACGTCTCTACTTCGTGACACAGCGAAAGGGGAAGTTCGGTCTAACAGTCAAAAATCCCATTGTACTTGGTAGAGAGGGCACTCAGCTATTTTTGACGCCGCAGAAAATCCCTTTGACAACAACGGGAACGGGGAGAAAAAGGGAGCGTCAGGACAGAGACGGACAGACATTTGTTTCATCCTTTCACATAGCGCAGCTGGTTTTTCATGCTGGTCTCCTTGTCGCAAGAGGGGACAGAATTTCTTTGTTTGAGCTTTGGGATAACGAGACAGTGTTCAGGTTGAAGTTTTAAGATTTGCTTGGACTAAGGACTGTCAAGTTGTGTTTTAAGGTAAGTGGCTGTTGTTTATGAATTATTTTGTGATGTTTACTTGGATTTCTGTTATATCACAACTTTATTTTTGCCTTGTTGCAGCGTTAAATCGATTTTAGTTTAAGGTTGATGTTTTATAAACGGGCTGTCCCTTTATTGATCTGATTTGATAATTACATTATTTCTTCAGTCGAATCTTTTATTTGTATGTTTGTATATTGTTGTTAAATTATATTAATCCAAACTGAAAACGAATAACAAATAGACACCGTACTTTGCCAAATTTTCAACCTACTATCGTAGAATTAGTTAGACTAGACTTTACACTCAAATTCAGATCATATTTAAGCATACAAGATCAAATACTTGGCTATCATTTGTATGTCTTATAGTAGCCTAGCCGGACTTCATGACTATTTTCACTTTATCGCGTTTTGCTACCATTGATAAGGCCTTTCGCTCACCAGAAGCACTGTCTCGTGAATCATGTTAATGTTTAGTAATCAGTTTCTCTTTGTTGTTTAACGGAAAAAGAATAGGATTGGAAGTAGGATAGGAAGGAATGAATGAATGAATGAATGAAAGAAAGAAAGAAAGATAGAAAGAAAGAAAGAAAGAAAGAAAGAAAGAAAGAAAGAAAGATAGAAAGAAAGAAAGAAAGAAAGAAAGAAAGGAAGAAGATGACCAGTAAAAACTAAAAGAGAAGAGAAACATACTCATTCAGAAAAACTAGCAGGGACACGCAGACAAACAAACGTGACAGAGACAGATAGGATGAAAGATGGGGCGAAAGAAAGAATGCAGACTCCCAGTGAAAAAAAAATTGGAGAAAGGGATTATTACTGGACACACAGAACAGAAACTGACAGGCAATCAAACATCCACATATACGACAAGACAAACTGCAAAAAGAAAGAACTTAAAAAAACACAGGAAGAAGACGTGAAGAGAGAGGGAGAGAGAGAGAGAGAGAGAGAGAGAGAGAGAGAGAGAGAGAAAGAGAGAGAAGTACATTCCATAAGCAGTTTGTCACACACTTGACCGGAATTACGGAACGTACTGCCACATTCCAGTCGTGTTTTCGGCTTTAGCAAGATGGCCTTTGGGTGACCTGGATAGATGTCATGGCGGAGACTGATAATAGCTAGGTCTAGTTCAGCTGCTAAGTTTTAAAAAGAACAGAAATTTTTTTAAAAAATGCGAAACATAGTTTTCAATATAATTTTATACATTACACAATTTCACACCTAGACTGCCTCACTGCGTCTTACCTACATTATTTTATGACACTAGAGTATTTCACAATGACTGATTTCATGAAATCCTTTCCACATTTCGCCATGAGAGATTAAGATGAATAATGTAGAGGGAAACCGAGTTTCTCCATTGTTAACTTATAAACCGAAACATTAAAATTTGGTGCGGAACATCTTCACCTTTCCCCTCCCTCCTCCTCCCATGCCAAACCAACCAAATCCCTCTTCCGGTTTTTCTACTTTTTTTCCGTAAAGTTTTCAATATCCGGAACTCAGTAACACATATCATTGATACTTTTTCCACTATCTTCCTGGTGCTGTCTCCTTCTCTCTCTCCTCCTTCGCTGTCTTCATCACCATATTCGTCATCGCTGTTCACCAGCTGTTGTCACACTACGCTTCCTCAGCCCTATAACTCCACATCCCACACCCCACATCCCACACCTCACGGCCTAGCTTCTCCACTCTCTCGCCATTGTCTCGTCTTTCGTGGTCCTTTTCTGGCGTCCTCCTTCTTCGTCCTCATAGGCTTTGTATCCACGGGGCTTAGAGAGAGAGAGAATGAGAGAGAGAGAGAGAGAGAGAGAGAGAGAGGGAGGGAGGAAGGAAGACAGAGAGAGAGGGGGAAGGAGGGAGAGAGAGAGGGGGGAGGGACAAAGAAAGGGACATGAGAGAATGAGATAGAAAGAGGGAAAGAGGGAGAGAAAGAGCGAGAAAGAAAAAGTGAGAAAGAGAGAGAGAGAGAGAGAGAGAGAGAGAGGGGGNGGGGAGAGAACGTGAAAGAGGCAGAAACGCCGTTGATCTAAATATTGTTCAGATTCAGTCAAGATATTTGATTTCGGAATAACTGGAGTGTAATAAAAGAAAAAAAAATAGAGAAAGCAGGAATGAAAGAAGGATTTTAGAGAGAGTGAAAGATATAGAGAAAGAACGGTTAACAAATTTTAATGTGTACGAGACTGTCATCTCTGAGCCCTGTTTTCGAGAACCTGGGGAGGAGTGTGGTTGAGGATTGGGGAGGAGAATAAATATGTCGAGTAGGACCGTTCCATAGGGCTAGACCAAGGCTCTCATTGCAAATTCTCGGGAGCACAAAAAAAAAAAGAAGTGCGATTAAAAGAAGTTGCGGTTATCCAGTGGTTTTCATGCATAAGTAATATAGTACATTTTTGTTCATTTTGCACATGAGCGGAAATTGCAATTATCCGGACTGCGATGAAACGGAGTCGACTCCATTTGATTTCACTTAAAATAAAGAAGAGCAAAGACTTGATACCATTTCTTGTCTTCGTCTATTTTCAGAGAAAAGACTTAACAGTGCAAGGAAGACTCTTCAAAGTGAAAGAACAGAGACAGACAAGAAAAAGAGGAAGAACAGTAACAACAACAACAACTGCATCACTACTTGTGTAAGCACCGAAAATGGACGTAAGAAACAGCATCAGCAACTCACAGAATAAAATTCACTCACAAAGGAAAATCGACCGACATAATTCGCCATCATCACCTCGTAGTCGCCTTCACATAGACATTCAGGATGAACCCTGTTTGAGGGGAGATAACCTAGAATATGATGAGATTGACTTGTTATCGGAGTGCTCTACCCCTGCCACTTACGTCCCTGGCAAATTCCTGCAGTTATGTGACATTAGTCCCGACCCGAGCCTCGAAGTCGCATTGTGGCCCGTGTCTGCGGGTCCTGCGGGGTCTGACGTAGATATGACGGCACTGTTGTCTAGTCATCGCGGGGACGAGGAAAGTGCGTCACATCCACAGGTGAGAATGCGAGACTAGACTAAACTTGATCTATTGTATTTATTGTAAATTGCAGAATGTATTCAGGGATATTATATTAACTTCAGCCAAATATCTCCAGTAAATAGTCCATTTCGATTTTTGCCGTAAATCACACCATGTCCTCATACCCACCAGACCCAGAGATTTATCATAATTCAGCCACTCTTTCCTCCATTCTTAATCTCCTTTGCTTGCTTGCTTGATTCTTCCTTCCTTCTCTCCCTCCCCCCCTCTCTCTCTCTCTCTCTCTCTCTCTCTCTCTCTTTCCTTCTCTGATTATTTTGCTTTTTCTTATTGTGCCTATGTTAATCGTGGGACAAGGGCTGCAACCCAAAGCAGTCCCCTTCTTAACCAGCCCATGTTAGAATTGCATAATTATTCAAGACCAGATCAGTACATGCATGATGGTGTCATCATCACATCACCACCACTACCATTGTCACCACCACCACCATTGAACATCATCATCATCATATTTGATGACATCAGCCATGTTTATACTAAGCACTTTATGATTTAATATTTATCGTATCAAAAAGGTGATTTATAAAAATTACTTGTATGTGATGACAGCTTAAACTGACAGTGGAAATTCCCGAATTCACGATTACTGCATGACAGAATTTCCCGAAACAGCGCACTCTATTTGTAATTTTTCTCAAGAAATCTCACACTTGCCCTTGGGCTGTCATATCTAAATTTAATCTATACCTAGACCTTATTTTTTTGTTGTTTTTTGGCAATGTATTAGGTAAGCTTATATATTATTTGGTAGGCAGTGTCCATGAATTATTTGTAAGAAATGTCATCTAAATATGATAAATCCCATGACGTCATTTACTTACCTCATTATACCTCATGATTTCCACGACTAAAACTGAATCCAGTGAGATCGTAATGACTTGTGAAGAGAAAAACAGTGGGAGAGCGAAAAAAAAGTCAGTCAAAGTACAATGACCGTTGGTCATATGCGTAATCCTTGTATAAACTTACGCACCGCGGTAAGTACGGGAAACCCTTAAAACATAAATAGAATTTCCCGTAATTATGATAGTGCGCAAGATGAGCCAGGTGCAATGCAATCTTCCATTTATCTTGGATTTTGTAGGGTACTGGTTAGGTTCGGGTTTGGGAGGATTGTGGGTGGGGGTAATGAAGGAGTATCCAGTATGTGGCCGTATGCATAATCCTTGGCTTAATTAACGTAGCGCATTAACTACAGTGAACACTATTGTTTTGGGAGTTTCCGCTGGTTACCGCAGTAAGGATTATGCATATGGCCACAGGCCTTGATAAAGAATATTGGACGTCCTTGGGGACACTGTGCATACGGCTTGCACACAGATTTAAAAAGATATACCTCACCAAAACCAGGTCGAACTTGTGAACAAAATGACACCAAATTCTGCGTTATTTGATGATATTAACAGTCTACTAGAACGCTTGCCCCTTTCAGAGGTTTCCAAACAACCCAGAAATAGATATGATTTTCTAGATGATGACCTTCAGAAATGAGAACATTGTTCTTCTAATCTACAAGCTTTTCTTCTACATTTCCTTCTGACGTACGAGTTTCCTAATAGACTTTTTGATTATCATTGTCACTTTTGTCTCCTTCACAGACTTATCGCAAATCCCAGCGACTCACTCTCCGCAGCCCTCGCCTTCTCATCCCTATCGCCGTATGTTTGATTATAGCCTTCACGGCCCTGGGAGGGCTAGCAACGATCTTGTGAAGAATGCAGCTCTCAAAGGCAGGAGCGAATCTACTCGGCCAGTAGCCCACCTCGTCGCTGGAATTGTTTCGGTTATCGCCCTTCGGGATTTGCATTTTTCCTATCATGGTTGATATCTTCAATTGTTGCCCTTGGAATATGCATTTTTTATTAATAGGCTGAACTAGGGTGATGTCACTTCAGCTCTCCCAGCAAAGTTTAAAAAGAAAAAAAAGCTTTCTACTTACTTAGCTACGTCTTTCACCAAAAAGAAAAAATTCCGAAAGACGTTATTAAGTCGCTTTCTGTCTACTTAGTTCTCAAACAAAATGGCAGACTCTTAGGTTAACCCGTTGCGGTTGTTCTCTATGTTATTTTCATATCATGGACCAACCCAAAAAAATGTTATGATGTTGTGTGCTTTAATCACCACTGCCGATACTCAGCTGTATGTGGATGATCTCAGAATACTCAACCTGACAATTACGTTAATTTAATACTCATTCTTCTATGAGTTATGACCTAGATCTTACTGTGGCCCAGCTCACCTCAGAGTGTCAGAAGGTAAACAGCCAAAACATATGTATTGATACAGATTTCCTTCTTAGAGAATGTTATTTAGTGTCTCCGCAACGGACAACTGGCTATCTGTCTCTTCGAAGGAGGCTAACTTACAAACAGGGTCAGTGTCCTGTGGCCGTATGCATAATCCATACGTGATTTAACGCACTGTGATAACTGCGGGAAACTCACAAAACAGTCGTAGTGTTCACTGCAGTTAACGCAATACGTTGTTAATTAACGCAAGGATTATGCATGCGGCCACTGGTGACTTAGTGGAGGGGTGTGCAACCACTGGCCTGAGAGCCAAAACACAGTTCATTAAGGACGTGAGACAGACATTGTCTTTAAAGTTGCTATACTCTAGACTGTAGTGTGATTTACAGTATCCAGAGTCATACTTTTATGAACCACGTTTTAGATACGTATTGCAGCCAATCAAAATAAGGCGTATGTCGCTAGATTAAAAACTGAAATATCAAACCCTGAAAGTGAAAAGAGTTATCCCGTATAAAGTTTTGTTTGTTGGGGGGAATCAAGAATAGAGGGATTTCTGTTCTATACACAAAAGCGATGGTTTTATGGGAAATGATCAGTAATGTTGATAGACTTCAGAGTGTGTGAGTCATACTAGAAGAAATATTATAAATAATAAAATAGCGCTTATATCGCGATCTTCTCAAAATCTCTCTCCCCCCAACCGCCCCGCCACTTCAGACAACTATATGTCAGGTCAGAATAACAGTTTGTCAAACTTTTTTTCACCTAATGAAAGTTTACACATGCAGTCTTGTCATACCAATAATTTGATTCAGCCGGAAAGCGATTTAAGCTTTATTTTGACTGGCTACGAGACATTTAATCCTCACAATATGACTAAAACAAAACTGACCTCCTTCTGACAGAGTTGGCCACGCCTGATCTAGGCCAGTGTATGGACAACGCTGACTAACTTTTCGCGCTGGCTGTAATTACGAGAAACCCTGAAAACGTCAATCGGGAAACCCCTAAAACGGCAATGACGTTTCACTGACGTTTTAGGGGTTTCCCATAGTTACCGCCAAAGCGCAAAGGTAGACACCAGTGTTCATACGGTCCCTTGTTAACAAGCAATGCAATGAAGTGAAAGTGAATGAGTAAATGAAGAATGCCAGTTTTTATACAAATATAGATGCCTTTAGGAACGATTGTGAGCACTGTTGTTCCGTGTGCCATTATGTTTCAAAACTGGTGCTGGTTTTTCAACAGTCAATTATCATTTAATGACCAAAGTTGTGCTTGCATTTCACATTAGTGAACCACCACCACCACCACCACCATCATCATCATCCTAATCATCATCATCATCATTATCATTATTTAATCATCATCATCATCACCACCACTACTATCAACAACAAGCAATGGGCCAGTTGAGTTTTTATATACTTACAGTAAAGATGTGACATGATCTCATAATGAAAATCTTGAGCCCAGGAGTTGACTCTTGCTTTGTGCTTTTAAAGAAAGAAAAGAATATCACCATTTGCAAAAAAACGTTCCAACAAATTATATAAGAAATAGCAGACATACGACTGTTTGCCAATGGGATGGAGATATATTGGCCTATTACATATTTTCATGTGGACAACCAGAATAACACGATGCTATTAATTACTTACTCTGATATGTCGCTGCTTTAATAGAAACTTTCACATGAAAACCAACGACCGAATACTTATAAGCAAAAAGTCCGTCAGTACATTGTTAAAAACCATGATGTAAATATGTATATAGTAAACATGATTAAATCAATGTTTTTACATTATTGAATGTGTCTGTTTCTTTGTATTGTGAGACTGTTTTTTGAAAGCGGATTTTGCATGAAATCATTAAGTACTTAGTTATAACTAAGTAAGTTAGTTAGCAAGTTGTAGAGTACTGTACATTAACACTTTTGTGTCTCCCTATTTTGCCTTACCCGTGGTTAAATACTGGTGCCTTTATTCTATAGTTTTCCTTCATTCAATTTACATACATCCTGTGTCAACATGCCTTCCCTTCTTATGTTTCCGTTCCTTCTTTTTTTCTTCCTCAGTGTCCTTATTTCCCCGGTACGTATGTTTCCTTCAGTTTACATATTTCAAATGTTCTTTCTTCGCCATCTTTTCTTACTAAACATTTCAATATTAAGTTCTTTCCGTTACTCATTTCTCCTTTCCTTCATTTTTGCGTTCCATCCCTCCTTTCCTTCTCGCTTCTTTCTTTCCTGCGTCCTTTCTACTTCCTTTTCACGCAAGGGTCTCTAGTACCTACTGTACACTAACTATAGCAATTACCATCTTTCATTACTTTAAAAATAGTGGAAGACGTGATGTAGAGAGAGGAGGAGGAGGAAGTGGATGGAAAAAATGAGAATGAGGTTAAAGAAGTGACAGGAAGCAAAAGGGAGGACAGTGAGATCGCTGAGCAGTCGCTTCTTCTATGACTCTCCTTCCTTCATACTGACAGACAGCAGAGAATAGCACCTGAAACAAAGAGTTGTCGAGCCAGTCTTCCTCAGCATTCCTTGCACCTATCAAACCTACATTAAACAAGTACAAGGGTCACCTTTTAATTCCATATACTCGACTGCTTCTATTGTAGTGGAAACGTGATCTTTTCTGTAGTTACTTTTCATGGCTCTGTTTACAACGTTTTCATTGGTCTAAACCACCAGTGAAAGCCTTTACGCTACTGCACAGGTGACTGAAATAAGAATTTACTATTTAATGGTTTCTCCTAAGCTGTCAGATTAATCCCCCATCCGCACCCCTCCTCCCGGCCCCTTTAAGTTTATATTTCACAACAAGCAGCAAGAAACAGTCATGGCGCATTTATAAAACAGAAGGAAATAGAGAGAACACGGAATGTTCACTTCTTTTCCCAGACAAAAAAAAAATGTTGTTGTAGTCACTAGTCGGTTGCATTAATGCCATAAACATAATTTCCAATAATAAACAGTCTTTATTTTTATATATTATTATATATAATATATAAGGCAACAGATGCCATGTGCCTAATCCTTAATTCACAAGACATCATAATCCACTGTCATCAAGCATTTACCCTACGCCAAAGCACCGCTATTAACTCTGTCTTCTCCAAGATCATTTACATGGCTACTCATTCCTAATCCTTTTACAGTACAGAAACTTTTGTATCAGAGTCTTTGTTACGTCACTTTCTATGAACTCTTACCAGACAAGAAGGCCACTTTTTGACCATGGAAAAGTGCAAATTTCTATTGTCAGATAAGGATAGCAATGTCGCTTGGGAAAAGTACATTGAGATGTAAGAAAAGTACTCAGAGACTCACCTTCTATTGACGGGCAAGAAGTTTTTTTTTTATGTGTGTGTCAGTCACGCACGTTATTTCGATCTGTCAGCTCCAGTGACTATGTAACACAATGTACAATAGTGCAAGTCAACGATCTGAATATTATAAATAGCTAAAACATCCTAAGAGAGACTGTCTTAAGTATACTTGGACAACTCAAACACAAATATTAAGTTCGCTCTTCCCCCCCCCCCCCAAAAAAAAAAAAAATCAGCTGTAAAGTGAGAACTTAGCAGGAAGGGGTGAGGATATGGGTATAGGGGGCAGAGCACTGCACCGTACAGACTAGTAATGACTAGTAATGACTTTGTTATGAATTTCATATGTAATTTTATGTATTTATGTAATGTTTACAATTCTTTCTATGGGTATTATGATTGAGATGTCTAACACTACATGACACTGTAATTTTCTTTGGGGGTTAAATTTAACTTTCAAAACAAATTGCATCGACCGACCCCAGCTGTTGTGTGCATTAGGATCGCAGAAGTTTGAGAGGTTTGAAAATGAAATTGAAAGAAAAAATTGATATCCTCAAAGAGGGATGACGAACTCTAGCTACCGACGCCCATGAAGCATGACAGATTTTTGTGTCAACAGTTAACTCTTTCTTCGTCGGACTTTTTTCTGTCTTTGCCATAGTGACTTTAACAGTTGCGAATGCATACTCTCTTTCCAGTATGTCTTTTAGCGTATAATTCACAGTTATGGAAACACTCGGGAATATAATATTTAGTTCGAAATATTTGCAAATGTATAGAGATGTTTAGTTGTCAGTATACTGAGTTTCATATCTGTGTCTTAACCCCTTCATGGCCAGGCTAACGCTCTTTTAAATTTGTCTATGACCCTCCCCTTTCATTGGGCGGTATAGTAGTATCGTGGCAGTTGTTGCGAATGACAATTAACTGATAACTCTTAGTCTATCCTGATTGTAGCCGGCAATGACACAATGGAAATTAAATTATTAGAATACGATAATATTTATTCATCATTTCAACACTGTTTAAGTCCGTTTTCATAAAAATGTGCTCCAACGCATAAATACACAGATGTGACGTCACATGCTAATACACTGATAGGAAACTTTATGATGTAGGAATACATACAGATTGTTGTCTGAGCTCAATAAACTTATTGTTATTGTTATTGTTATTATTGTGACGTCAGTGTACCTCGTTTGTTTTATAATTATTTTCACTGGGTGTCCCTTGGCCTAGGCAAATAATGCAGGAATACGCGAAAAAAAATTGAATGAGCAGATTCGCGAAAAATCACAACAATGGGATAGCAGAACTGTTGTCTGGCATTTAAGGCAGAAGACTGTATACAGACAAAATATTCGCTGTTTGGTGATTGTCAGTTGTTTGCATCTACTTTGTGGGTGTAACTGTATGAGTCATTCAGTTTAGTTTTGAGCGATGCTTCTCAAAAAGGGCAAAGACCAGTCAATGGTCTTATATAAGAGTTTAAAGTACATAATTGTATTTTTGTTGAAGTTTATGAAAAAAGGGATTACAAACTTATTATTTCTCCTAACATATCATATTTATGAAATTCGGTACACATTAATCGTATGCGCCCGTCAAAGGCTCGCGAAAAGGATAATAATGTTATAGCATTTCATAAATCTGATATCAAACAAACAAATCTGATATCAAACAAACAAATCTGATATCAAACAAACAATTGTTACAGATCCTCTATAGAGTGGCCCTAATAACATGTCAAAATAAGAGGGAGAGAGAGACTGTGAGAGACGGCTGCATACAGGCTGAGGAAAGTTGAATAAACACGAATAAAAATGAATAAACAGTTAAGATACCCCCCCC
>JAWQUT010000362.1:489363-536560 GCA_033807755.1 Ellobium chinense | reverse complement strand
CCCCTTCCCCCCTCGTGGATGAATATTACACTGGGTGAACACACGTCTTTGACTTAGCGTTGTTCTTGCCTATGATATAGTTGTCTGAATTGGCAGGAGGTCACCCCAAGCAATGGACAAACAATTCTGAGAAATCCTGATTGAAAAACAGTTCTTTACTATATAATTTATCTAATAAGCCTCACAACAACCAAAAAAAAAAACCCACAAAAACTAAACTCTTTTCAGAATTTCTGACCATTTGCCGAATTAATCAGGTTTTTGTGTGTCTAGATAATGATTTTAGTCTCAACTGCCGCAACAAGCACAAAATTGATATGGGGTGGTCTCAATCATCTTTACAGCTTGATATCTCAATTTCTAGTCTAGCGACAATAAGTCCTTCATTACAAAATATTCAGAGGACAGCATGTGATTCCTTCGTTCTGTTAGGAGCTTGGAACAGCTGCAAGATCTGACGTCAAATAAATTGATGACCAGGTCGAGCGGGGACTTTCATTCTCAGTAGCAGAATAAGATAAGCCCATAATTTTTGCTTGCCCAGCGGTGTAACATCTCTTGTACCGAGTACTTACAACAGTGACCAGTGTCGTGACTGGTGACACAGAATAGAACAAGTTCGCAAAGTTGGAATTTATAATAAAAAGAACCTTTGCATAATTTGCACATTGTGTCTGATCGGAGCAACTAATCATTTTAAACAATACAACCATCGAACGCCTGCGTTTAATTTAGGCTAATTGCTAACGACGCCCAGGGAATACCCTTTCCTATTTTTGTCAGCCAGTGGAAACGAGGTTTGCCTCATATATGGGGTCGTGTGAAATGAAATATTGCGAAGTAAACTATTTCAAGCGCTTAGGAATTCTTTTGACCTATGACACGTATAGAATGAGCATTTTCAGAAGAAAAGAAGACGCGCAGATTACTAAGTTTCACGCCCATTTGAAGAGCAATCGCAACGCTAAGCCGCACATAATGCATATTTTAAAAAAATAACTAAAGATTGAATCATTATTGATTCTGTGTGGTCGTGTGAGACCCTAACTATAGCGAACATTTTTTCCCCTTTAAATTTGATTTTTATTTGTTTGCCTTCAGGCACATCTTATCTAGTCTGCAACTTGAGTCGTAAGTTGTTTTCCATCAAGTAGAGAGAATTCCATAATAAAGCATGGGCACAGTGTAGCCCTTTCCTCCAAAGGTCTAACTAAACGATTTACATAATTCTCGTCTCTATATCCGTTGCACCGTTTTGTCATAGGACGCCAGCTGCCACTAGAAATATGGCGCAATAATTTTAGCGTAATCAGAATAATATACCGTATTATGTGGTAGTAATAGATCTATACAGATTTGTTTACCAGGCTCTTAATGACGTTTGTCATTCCACCGTGGTGGGGATGGATGGATGAGGGTGGGGGCGATGAGGGTGGTGAGGATGGAGTGGTGTTAGGGTCATTATTAAAGTACAGCAATTAAGTACCCAGTTATCTAAACTGGGACAAAGTCTACGGGGTCAGAGAGAACTGCAATGAGAGCATAGCAGAAACACACAGTTCCAGCAGTATGGCCACGCTGATCATATGCTTTCTCTTACAGAGAAAGTGACTGTTTTCCTGTAGATTTTTTTATCCACAATGCTTAAAAAAATCTAGTGGAAAAAAAATCCCATAAATTTATATTTATAGTTAAAAATAGGAATACCAGCCTTTTCAATCATTTTACTTTACATTTAACACTTTTTCGCAACAACTCACTGAAAACGATTTTCCCCTATCTAGAGAAAAATGGCTATTGGTAAAGCTATTTTACATTGCCGCACGGAAAAAATCATCCCTAGTGGCAACACTAAACCGCAGACACGCATTCCTCATTAACAAAGTGAAGTGATTCGTGTCACAAAATGGCCGAGGCATCGAACGTTCTCTGCAGAATGTCAGATATGGCACATGTTTACAGAGACTTGTTCACAGTACTTCAGAGTATCTAAATCTACACGACGAGAGCATAGCCTGCTCTAAAAATGTTATGGCTCTCCTAACCTCATCTCAGTGGTACATATTTATGATTTTTAACCAGGTCATGATAAGGCCCCATTCCTCTTGTTGATACGAAAGAGTTAAAAAAGCCTCACGCGAGACGAGTACCGTACGAGGGGTGTCCACCCAAAAACCTCCTCTCTCTTATATAATGCATATAATGATACAGTCTTTGGGCAGACATCTCCCGCATAAAATGTTAATTTTTTTAATTAATACAAAATACAAATGATTCATGATCAGTGATTACCAAGCTTACTTTGGGACTGTCTGCACCCTTCTCCTTCTCCTGCTCTCTTCCCTCTTCCCCTCCGCCCCCTCCATCCACACACACACACACACACACACACACACACACACACACACACACACACACACACACACACACACACACACACACACACACACACACACACACACACACACACACACGGAAAAAAAACCATATTGACCGATACTGTTAGTAGGTTCCCGCTTTGGTTTTTCGATTTCATTTCAGTTCCAATAGATATTTTTTATTTGAAAGGTCAGACTTATTCAATTTTGCAAATCATTTAAATATTTGATCAGTAATATCAAATCGATTTGTATTACGCCTTCCCCTTTCACAACCACTAGCCAAAGGATCCCTCTCACGTGTAAAGACATCCCAGAATCGTTATGATGTGAAGCCAAGTTGCACGCGCTTAACCTGACTGAAAGATTATGCTTAATGAAACTGTGGTGTTATTACACAGTAAACTATAGTAGCTGCACTGTAAAAGGTCAGTTTACATCTAGTGTATTTCCAGCTTGAAATGGAGAAATGCAATTTTTATGCAATTTCTCATTACCATGTTTTCCGATTGAATGATTTCTCATCTATAATGGCGGAAGCAATTCCCAAAGGGGTCTCTTGAGTTCATGACGAACACAAGGGATTCAATTTCATACGCTTTAAAAAAATGTTAACACCGTACGGTATCTTAGACTTTAATATATAGAGAGCAGCAGAGCTAATTATCCAGTGTGTGATTATTTCCCATGGATTCAGAGGACTGTCTCACTCCTTCCTCATTATTTTCCCATTTTCACTTCATCTTGTCTGATTTTCGCTGTCACCCACGTCTTTCCTCTCACCTTGTCTCCTTACACCACATTAAAAAGCTATGCCTGAAGGACACGAAACATATTATTTGTGGAACATCCGCGTCTTCATTACCGAAATCGGCACCCATAGAACTGATGTATTGTATAGGCTACCTCACTGTAGTGCTGGGAGACATGGACCACATACTCGGACATGTTCGAAAGCTTGAGCCTCTTCATCACAGAAGCCTCGGAAAACTAATCGCAATAAATATGACAAGGTAAGGTCTCTATTCTACATGATGTGGAGAATTAATGTGGATTGCGCTTGCATTGAATGAGCCAGCTGCTTTTGAGCTGACTTCGATGAATGGGACACCCCCTCTTGGATGACATCAGAATTCCAGAGATAATGCCATATATGGTCATTTCAAAGAGGCACATCACAACATTGAGGAACCCAACAAGAAAGTTATGAACAGCGTTAAAGCAAACTTTAAAGTCTGCAGCAAAGAGACTGTGCAATGGGATACATAAATCATCATATCATCTGAAGACATCTTTGCTTCAAAGACAAACATATTTTAGCAGAGGATGACAGCGGCAGTCCAGGAGAAGAGGACAGCACGGAAACATGATCCAGTTCTTATCTCTTGCTTAATCTGCGGAAGATGCCTTGAATTGAAAATTGGCCTTTATTTACACATAAAGATTTACAGTACCAAGTAGTCTTGCTGTCAACCCGTCCATCCAAGAGACAGGATATTCCAATATAATTAGTATTGTATCCTGTGATAGAACAAGAGATCGTGCAGTCTGGGCGCTTGCATTCTCACTACTCGCAGTAAAGAATCTGTGGAAAAGTCTGTTCCATCTTAGATAGAAAAACCAGTCGTAAGAAATTATAATCCTTATAATGCAAACGTACTCTGTTAAGGAAGGCTGAAAGTACATTCCAAACAACAACAACAACAACAACAACAACAACAACAACAACAACAACAACAACAACAACAACAACAACAAGAACAACAACAACAACAACAACAACAACAACACCAACACCAACAACACCAACAACAACAACAACAACAACAACAACAACAACAAAAGCAACAGCAACTATAGCAACAGTAACAACAACGACAACAACAACAACAACAACAACAACATTCAAGATTCAAGATTCAAAGTCTTTATTAGGCTCTGGGTCGATAACACAACTTCAATATATTATTATAGTCTACATGAAATCAAAGAAAGTGAAAACGAAGGGAAAGAAGTGAGGAAAAGGAGAGAAAGAAAGAAAGAAATGGAAGAATACAGCAGAAAGAAATAAAGAAGAAACATATTGCTAGACTAGATGGTGAATATATGCATCAGTCACTTTTCTTTCTCGCCACTTTCTCATGGTCTCTCATGCAAGTCACTGTCATTCGTGCACCATCATCCTCGCTTCTTCTCTCACATAATAGAATGCCCAACAATAATAGCAACAACTACATCAACAGGTTGGCCGAAATTTTACGACGTTGGGCTCGAGATTTAAAGGTCGTGGGTTCGATTCTTCATCACAGTCGTGTTATAAGTGTCTTGGGAAAGCTTTTCATTCATATTTTCCTCAGTCCGCCAGTCTGTAAAATGGGTACAGGCCTAGAGGCGGTAGAGGATATTGTCAGAATGCTAGTGATCAGCGCCTGTTAATGGCTGCGGCACTGTATGCTACCCAGGGAGTGGAGAAATTCTTAGAGTGAACAGGCCTGCTAGGGTAATAATAATGTGAAATCGCATGAGCGGGCATTAGCCTGGATACGAGACTCCAAAAACTGCATTATTATTATTATTGTTAACAATAACAGCGACGACTATGATAATAACAATAATAGAGAGTCTAAATGGAACTTACGCCCGGACTGGACCATTGTTGCATGACGATTGGTTGCCTTGGCTAAATCTGGCCAACCTATATATACGTGAAAAAACCATGAAGATTTGTGAGCGCATTATGTTTTTGTATAAAAGTACCTACAGCCAGGATATCAGAACCTTCGGTCTTTCTAATAAATATTACCTTCGAGACATCATCAAGACATATAAAAGAATGCACAGATCTAATCTAATTTAATATAATCTAATGAAACATAAAGAAAACACAGTTACATTAAGAGCTGCAGATACAAAAATGATGACCCAAAGCACCACATCAGATTGGTTATTATGAACCCGAGACTCCACCCTATTGGTATGAACATGCCAATAGCTCCTGGCATAAAAATATGCAATTTTAAATAGTCCCTATAAAATCAGAAAATTGGCCATGGGGAGGGGGGAAGGGGTTGGATTTTAATTTCAAAGGCTTAGATAGGTGCAAATATATGTGTAGACTCAGAATAGGTGAGGTTTAGTCACTCAAGTATAAAATTTGTGGTTGTTGCTAGGTGGGTAAGGTTACCCTGTTTACTGAGTGAAAAAGCCTAAAATATTAGGTTGTCTGCTTCACTGCCTAAGTTCTCAAAATCTAACTGGTTCAGGTGCATTTTTCTTTGTGTCAAAATTTGGAGGAAGAGCTAAACAACATATTTGGAAAGTATTTTGACACGGCATCCCAGGATAAGTTAGTGAGAGGTGTAAAATCTAATATAGCCAACAGTGAAAAATACATTGGCATCTTCATACCTATAAGTGCGGGAATAAGACGACTTCTTACCACTTCCACATTTGCAGATGTGCCAATCTTTGGACAGGAATAGGAAGAAGGTTTGGCTAGAAGAGACTGCTTTCGAGATGAAATTGTGGGATGCGACGGCAGATCTGGAAAAAAAATGTCGGCTCTCGGAAGCAAGTCAGCACCATCACGACAAAATAAGACATGTCCGGGAACACAGACCAAGAAGAAGAAGAAGAGAAAGTGTTTGTAAATAATATAAAAAGGGCCTACCGTAACGCCGGTTTAGCTACATAAACTAGCAGTGAACTCATAAATACCCCTAGCTATGAACTAGGTTTTGTTTACTGATGTCTTGAAACAGGGCTGTAACTTGACTTTTGCGATAGACATATTCTCAGGGTAACTCAGAACAACTCAGCTCTGTAGCACTATATCTCTGGGTCATAAATGAGAATAAATTCAGTTACGTCCGTGTTGCATAACAGTTTGGTACTTCATTACATTTCAGTGCTAACGATTTACTAACAGTAGCCATTCTACTCGTTCTGGAATTCATCATTAAAATCGCGAAAGCCCTTGTTCCCGGAAGGCTGTGCTGATTTAAAATTTTGCCATCATTCATACAAACATCCTAACGGCACGCCCTGGCCACCCAAGTTTCAACGCTACTCACAAAAGAAAGAAAAACAGAAAGGTTCATTTTGTTTAAAGATGAGGACTACAGTGGCGTAGCAATGTACTGCTTGATTGGGGAAGGGGCATTTATGTAACATATTATGTATCAGTCAAGGAAGGCGGTTGGAGGTCTTACAGAGAGAGGAGCATAAGGGCACACTCTCCCTTATCTTAAGACCACACCGCTGGGTGATTGCGTCAGGAATCAAATACCCTCCCCGCGAACTCACTCCAAATATTTGCTCCAAGCTCTAGACCTTCGCAAGGAGCACAGAAAGAATACGATTTTGGAGCCAATTAAGACGAGGAGGACATTTTTAACGAGAAGCGGAAAGTCTCCAGCAGAGGGAAAATCGTCTAATTTGTCGTAACTAGCTTAATTTTTGGTGGGCTGTCTCTCCCCCCGGGGCCGACCAGTGTCCTCTAGGCTGGTCGACATTAAGGTTCCAACAGGACTGCCAAAGATCAGGCAGGTTCTAAGAGGGTGGAAATAGAATACAAGGTTATTTATCTTCAACATTCTTAAACGAATCGACCGTCATCATCATAGCTTTCTCAAAACCAAAAACTGTTCTGGGGCAGCGAATCTGGTATGTGCTGTAGACTTGTTTTTATTACTATATGTCCCTATGAGGAAACCTCTACGTTAGAAAAAAAAAAAAGCTGGAAAAACAGAGGATATGTCGTGAATAACATGGAAAATATTCTGGATAGACTATGTATTTATGCTCCTCATTCATAAAAAGATTGAGTGAGGATCGAAGACCGAACCGTTGGTTCTCAGCTGATCGTGTTCTCAGTGTTCCGAGTGCACTGGGGTAACAGACTAAATTGTGATGCCCATCGTGTCGAGAATGACGTTCAGCTCCTAATTTTACCCGCCCCTAACGTAAGTATACAGGAGATAGTAGATTCGCTTCCGGCCACGGGTATTGGAAAGTACTTGTTTATCTGGTCTATTCCTAGCACCATACTGGAAATGATGATCTCCCGATCATTTACGATCACCGATTATGTTATTTTGAAATGTGGTATTATAGCTCAAGGGATAAAAATTCCAGAATGGTAAGTGGGAGTCAGAGGACGATGAAGGATGATGACTTGTTGACGTAGATTGACAGTATGAAGACGTCATAGTGATAAGGTCACTGAACTGTACATTGTTATTGTTGGTAAACGTTTGATGTCATTGAATAGAATTCGAACCTTGCGTTTAGCATGTGACTATCTCTGACCAGCATCTCATCTGTAAATCTTTATTTTAAGCGCTGAAGGGAAAATGTTGAAACCTTAAAGGAAAAGACAATCAAATGTTCCAGTGATGTATAATGAGGAGACTCAAGTTAGTGCTTTAATTAAATGGCAAAAAAAGTAGAGAAAGACAAAAAAGGGAAAAGTCTAGACTGACTAACAGTCTGGATGGGTGCACGGAGCACTGGAGAGCTGTTGACGTGGACGGCTGACAGACAAAAGTGGCTACGTATGCGCAAATGAATGTAAGTCAGCTGGGTTTGATTTATTATTCAGTGGGACGTGTTTTTCGACCTTTTTTTTCTCCGTATGTCAAAATGAACATTGTTGTTGGCTGTTTTATTGCATCTGTTGCTTTCTATACCAGCACAGGTTGAATTTCAGCAGCACTATTTGAAGTCAAAGGTTGCATAGAGATACAGCATGCAAGTGAGCTAAAGTTGTCTCTTGCAATAACGTGAGATTCCATCTGGATTTCATGAGGGAGGTTCAAACAATAGGATATAATAGAGAACTTTACTTGTCTGTCATATTCACACCCGATTCTTTCTATGACTTGCATGATCATTAGGCTTAACATTTGCTCGTTTGCAACCAAGTGAAGGCTCATAATTGTATGATTGTATGGTGCGAAGGATGAAAGTAGATCGGGATGCTCAATCTGGAGATTCCCAGCCAAAATAAAAATACAATTTCCTTCGGAAAATTATAGTAAAATATCGACATACTAATTTTATGGAATAATCCAGACCTCCTGGAATTATTTTTTTTCGTTAGAAAATTTCGCTGTATCCAATGCTATCCAGCAGCAAATAATACTCAAACTAGAAGTAAACAAAAAAACCCCTAAAACTCACCTTCTCCAGGTTTGCATTTTGTAATAAAGGCTTGCGAAACTATAGGAAAGATATATGTTATGTGTAATAAATTGTGTTATTAGATCTGCCTACATTTACCTTATGGTGTAGAGTCACTTCTTACTGTTATTTGCCGGGAACATTTCTGGGATTTTTCTGGAAGTGCTTGTCTGTTTACACGAGTGCTTGCAAAAAGCACGAAGGGATGATCTTGGAATAGGGGATCGGGGGACGAGTGGTATGGGTGTCATAAGGTCACTGCCCTTCGTTCACGAACGAGGTCTGTCCAGGGTCGATTTTCTCTGGAATTATTTTTTATTTGATATTTTTCATGCTATATTTTGATGAATGCCTGGCTTAATGAAGGCTGGGAACAACTGACAGAAAAGGAAATGTGAGAATAATAACTTCACATCATGAAGAAGATAGGTGTTATACAGTTTTTGACCGTCCTGCTGACCTCGAGGCTTGTCGATGGCTGAGAAACTTTCTTTTTTTTTTTTAACTCCCTCTGCGGCCTATAACTGATTATGGGAAGAAAATAATTGACGTGAAGATGTGAGAGAGAGAGAGAGAGAGAGAGAGAGAGAGAGAGAGAGAGAGAGAGAGAGAGAGCGAGAGAGAGCGAGAGAGAGAGAAAAGAGAGAGAGAGAGAAGAGAGAGAAAGAGAAAGAGAGAGGAAGAGAGAGAGAAAGAGAGAGAGAGAGAGAGAGAGAGAGAGAGAGAGAGAGAGAGACAGAGATAGCCCATCCAATCCTCTGAAATTTTTTGAACATTTGATATTATTGCATTTGTCTAATCCTAATGAAACAAATTGGCAGTAGTGACTTATGCCCGCAATGAGGACTTTAAAATTGTAATGAAACTCAAATAATAAAGTTACTAAAGATTGTATTAGAGTAATGATCACTTACCTAATTGGTATTGAAGGTAGACTAGGTCATAACGTGTGAATTAACCGCGTGGAACAGGTGGAACAGGTGCTATGACTAGGAATATAATTTAACTTGAGATCATAATGAAAAATATGGAGATTTTTCAGCAGTCGAATTAGAGCGACAGCGTAGAGACAAAGACAGCAAAGAACACAAAGAATATATTATTATTGAATATCAGTCTATATTTTGTCTCGGTCGGTCGACGACCGGCTTCGAGTCTAACAAGTTTAACAATTTTATTTAATTGAAATCCAGACCACAACTGTAGCACATGGGCGAACTACACAATATATACATTAGCAAAGATAGGACACATTACAGATATGATATAATAATACAGATTTCCGTAGTTTGATGAATGTATATAACTCTAGCTTCATTCATACGCAATCCCTTTCTCAACACATTCTCGTGCAATACATCAGCCGGACTGGCTCACGGAATATATTCACTGCAATCTGCGGAAGAGTTTTTGGATAAGTATCACAATGAGTGCCATAACTCTTCAGAAATGAGGATCAGTCTGTGTATCTCTAAATTTTTAAAATTAAAAAGTGGAGTAACATTTCCTTTAAAAATGATGACTAATGTGTAGTTTCATAAAATTCTAGGGAGGAAAAAATTAGAACAAACTTCATTAGTCAAGAAACTAACAATGTGTGAATGTGTGACGCCTGTGGGGCTTACAAATTCAGCAGGCAACATCTGGACAAATATACATTTTACAATGTGTTGTTGACACAAGTAATTGATCTAAAAGTGTTTGTATGTGTATGTGTGTGTTTGTGTGTGTGTGTGTGTGTGTGTGTGTGTGTGCGTGCGTGCGTGCGTGTGTGCGTGTGTGTGTGTGTGTGTGTGTGTGTGTGTGTGTGAGAGAGAGAGAGAGAGAGAGAGAGAGAGAGAAAGAAAGAAAGGGAGAATTAGATTTCAAGATGGTAATTAAGAACATAGAACAAAAGTGTGGCAAATTAAATTTCTTTTCTCACTACTTCATAATGTGATTATCAGTAAATTTTGTTAAAGAAAGCCTGCCTTTCCTCTGTGGTCCAGATGAGGACCAGACACATCGCTTGGTTTGTCACAGATGGTTTTCAGGAAAATTGCTAAGTGGAGTGACCTTTCAGTTTTTCCTCTGTAGACTGTCCACACAGAGGGATGCTGGTTTATCCATGTGCTGGCTCTTTAATCTGTACTGAATATCTGTTTGTGACCTATCGTTAATTGGTCACTTATTCGAACTTAACTTCCTTGAATCCGCTAAGTAGCGCGCTAGATACCCAAACCGTTTTTCATTTTATTCCATTTATAACTGAATAATAATAAATAATATCGAACCCTGAGTTCAGAAAGCCATTTAGCTTTGTCCCGGATTGCGAAATTTTGCGCCTCATGTCAACCTTTTGAAATTAGCATGTATAAAGGACGATAAATATAACCAGAGGCCGGTATCGGCAGTTTGCGTTAGGTATATTTTTTTCTTTACCTTTGTTAATTCCAAATTATTGACGATGTTAAAGTTTAATTTTCATATCTTTCAACGTGCTTGAAAACTGTTTCTGATATCACAAATGTGAGCCAGCACCACGAACCTCAACGCAAGTCGCATTTTGAAGGATTTAACCTAATAGTATCATCAAAAAGTGCCGAGTTCCATCTTTAATTTGATACTAATATCGATCAAATCCATCAAGCCATCACAAAGTTATGCGATATTAAAGACACCTACCCCCACGTCTAATTCGGAAGCAACTTCCGAGAAAATCGCCGTTAAAGATGGCGGTGCGTTTTTTCGCGTTCGGCATGAGGGTCCCTTCTTTCACTCCCTAGCAACGGGTATTTAGAGTTAATCTATAAGGATGAAATTTGGCATGATTACATATAAGGGATTGATAAATTTTCTATCAAAAATCTGCGTATTTTGACTCAGCCATCTATAAGTTATAGTGAATTGATTTCACCCTACTTTATAGTCCAAGAATGAGTTGCAAACAGTGCAAACTAAACAGATTACGTTTGTGTTTTTTTCTTCAATGTAAGGGCCTCAATCTCGTTCTTTACTACTTAGAGTGTTTTTATGACTGGCTTTTTCATAAATAACACCATGATTTTGATTAAAAATCAATTAGTCAATGTAAATTATATCCTCATCTCTGCCATTTAGGAAAGGCAATAACCAAGTTAAAAATAAGTTAAAACAGACAGTAACGCAGATTAAATCAGACAATTGTCACAAGCCAAGGATACATTGTTTGAGTTAGAGAAAAAAAAAGCTACATCAACCATGAATGAAAAGTAATGAATTTTATTGAAAAAGGATAAGGTAAAAATAATGAATAAAGTCCAACTTACCCAAAGATGCCTACTTAGTAATCCATACACGAAATATCACCACTTGAGTATATGAATTAACTAACACTTACTGATAAAGCACAATCAACAAGTTATTTTATACTGTACATCAAACTGTCCTGCCCAACTTCTCCAATCCAGGTCCATTAAGATAATAGTTTTTAAAGCTACCAGCTTATGCAAAAACTTTGATAAAGAAAACATGAAGCAGACTGAGAGAACAGCAGACCAAGAAATAATAACTGACTGCTACTATATTTACCACATGCAGGCCCTGCTGTCTCCTTTGAAACTCTTATAAACAGCTGACACTGTCTAGTCTTGCCTAGCCTAGTCTAAGCAAACTAAATACTGCCACTACTACTAGACTAACTCTGCTCACACAGCCATAGGTTACAGCTATCACATCAGAATGATTAAACTTATCACAGTAAAAATAGAAAGGCAAAAATTCCATGCTGACCAGTTGTAAACCACGTGCTGGCCAATAACACAAAGACTGGAAAGAGCTGCGCGAGGATTGGCTGAATCTATTTCCGTCCACCAATCAACGCGTACAAAACAAAGTCTTGGCAACAAAGCCTCTTTTGTTTATTATTTTAGACGTTTTCATTGGCCAGTTTGAAGATAGCAGCTAAATTTAGTAGCTTTACTAATACATTGTCAAAGAGAGGAGCTTTCCACCTTTCCAACGATACCAAATAATCGGTACTTGTTAGCCTGCGTGATCTGCGGAGAGCGAGCAAAGTGGGACCCATTTCGGGGCAAATTTAGACAGATTTTGCTAAGCAAGTCAGACCCCCCCTTACTTTTAACGATCAAAATAATATACTTAGCAACATTTTTAAAGACTGTGCTTCATATATGATGTACAGAAATGGCTAAACTATCACACTCATCAAAAAACAAAAATGACCCAAAAAATCGAGTTTTCACCTTTGAACGCGATTTTCTGGATTCGGGTGGTTGCGACTTGCGTTGAGGTTCGTGATGCTGGCTCACAAATAATGTTCATGCCCACACACAATCTGGTCTTTACAACTTTTACATAAAACGGCCGGAAGTCCTGTTCGCCCACCACGTACTCCAAGAGCTGGCATTCTTTGCATTTGAGGAGAATGACGACTTGCAGTCATTGTCCAGTAGTTTTAAACTTGTTACGGACAAGATGAGCCACGAAAGATACTGATGGATTCATTGCTTTTTGCACGTCTCCAAATAGTTGCTTACTTCCACTGTTCGTCGATCTATCGATAATTCTCAGCAACAGAACTCATTCGATGTTTAACAACAAGTTGCGAAGTCAAACCAGTTTCCAATTAATTACGTCATAGTAGTCTTCTAAAAATAAACGTAGTTCTGTCTGCTTGTGCACCAAACATGAAATCGCTGTGTATTGTTGGCTCCCAATGTGACACAGCATTCATAATACTGGCTCTTTGTTGTTCAAACGGACGTGGCGTGAACTGACCATTTCCTTTACAAAAAGTACTATGCACCTCTCAAACTGGTAGACAGACCTATTTTAAGGCATCGGGCTTCTGTCATAATTGCTTGATGAACGCAAATCAAAGAACGATATCTGTTTCCGTCAAAAAATTATTTCTGATTACTTTGCGCTAGTGGATGGAGAAAGGTTTACGATAACTATAATGTCCACGTAAATCCAATACACAGACAGTTCCTAGTAGAGTCTTAATCTCTTTATGTCAAATCCTAATTCCATCACACCCTTTCTGGACATGGGTTGCTTTTTTTGGCTTTTCTCCGTATGCGAGTTAGCTCTGGCTCGCATAAAAGTCTGGCAACCCAGCATCGAATCGAATCAACCAATCCTAGTTTAACGTGTGCAAGAAGTGCCATTCCGATTCGAAGAGGATTTTGTGAACGAAGGATTATTCAGCTTCGCAATTAGGCCTAGGTCTAGTTTCCCTTTTGTACTAGCGTGCTGTGCATTGATGTAGTTGTTTCTACGCAGAACAGTGTGTCATCGGTTCTGAGGCCAGTTGAAATTTAGGTGTTAGAATCGTCGTCCTAGATCTAGTCTAGACTCTAGTCTGTTTGCGTAGTCGCGTGTTCCGCATAGATTTAGACCAACCTAGGCGTATTCTAGATTTAAAGGGTAAGCCTGCATGGGTTTTGCGATCTAGTCTAGGCCTAGTCTAGATCTAGCATCAGTGTTAGCTTAATACAGGCGCAGTTAACATCCAACAACATGAAAGGACTCTTATCGTTATGGTCAGTGGAAGCATAAACTAGACTCGACTAAATTTGAAAGTGTGATCCCGACCATTTCATCAATATGACAATTATCGATACTTGTAATAAAGCTGATGTTCAGTATCAACAGTTGGAGTTCAGTATCTTATCGCTTAAATAAGCAATAAAAGGTAAGGGCAATTTCTGTGCCTTCTGTAACAAACATCCATTTTAAGACAAGATAAAGAAAGCATTCACGAGAATTTTGTAAACAAGGCATAAAACGTAAAAATAAAATATTTTGGCAATAACGTATTTGCACAATATCATGAAAAATAAGAATTAAAAAAGGTGCTGGAGCTTCTGTTAGACTATAGATCTATATTTCGCCGTTGGATACAAATCCTTAGTAGACTATGTCTTTTTTGGATGCAGTCTGGTCTATTCCTTCATTCCTTCTTCCTCCTTTATCCTTTCTATTTTATGGTTCAGAAATTAACTGCTGATGACTGGTATCGATACTGCTCATTATCTTATTATACTCAAAGTTATCAATAAAGTAATCGGGACCACACTTTTGCACTATTGCCTTAAATTTACCGTTTTTTCAAATCTTGATTCGGTAGGTCTAAATCAAGATTAGATCTCTAATTTAGAAACGAATCAACCCCTAGATTAGCCGAAGATCTAGACCTAGACAGTGCTTTAATAACACACGACCTACTTTTGAAGCAAGCCTAAGCCTTTTGTGAACGGAACGATTATTGGTGTCGAATCAAATAAACACAGCCTAGACTAAAGATTTATGTAAGATCCGGATCTTAGGTCTAGGCTCTTTACAAATGAGCACAGCATAATATGTCTAGATTATCTAGAAAGATATGAATCTAGTCTATGATTCGTATGCAAGAGATATGAAAATAGATTCTAAAATATATCTAGACTACTAGACAGATCTGAGACATCCAGGATTTAGAACAGCACCAGGGTAGGGGTAGATACAAGACAGGGACATGAGCACATACGGCTAAGGAACTTCTCAGACTTGAAAATGAGTAGGTCTACTGGCATTGTTTTATTTTTTTCAGTAGGCTCAGGTAGTAGATTAAAGTCTGAATCGGAAATAGAAATCAGGTAAAGAATGTTGAAAATATTGACTGGCCTGACAGAGATCTATTTATTCAGCATCATTACACAATTTCATTCAGACAAATTTTGATTAACACACTTAACTAGACCAAGCAAATATAATTTTGGTAATACAGTAATGCTGAAGACATGGTAGCAGTCGAAATTTACAGTACCATGTGTACACTTCATGTAACATTTGAACATGTTTTTAATAATGAGCAGCAGAATATATTTTTATTTTACTGTGGTGATAAACTAATACATTCTACCAAATAATTTTTCAACATGATAAATAATACCTGTTGCACGTAACCTAGGCAAGATCATCTAGTATATTTTTCACTGATTAGTAGAACAGTCTGTTAAATGAATGATGAAAGATAATCACTCAAGGTTAATGTTCACATTCAAGAAATTAGTGGCAGATGTTTTCATGACTCATGTAGATTAATAAAATTCTTGCGCTCAACCTCATCAAAATTCCGTTCTCCTCACTATTTAGCAAATGCCCATTGCGTACACTATATATATATAATATTCCATAAAATAATACTAACAGTAATAATAATAACATAGTTGTTACTTTTATATTTAATCTTGGCTCTATTAGAAAGCCAGTGTTATACGTAAGGCAGTGATACGTAAATTTCCCGCTTATTTTCCTTACAAATAAGAACTTCTTGTTAGGAGATAATCGATGCAATGTGGGGCTCTCAAAATCACATGATTAAGTTGCCACCTTTAAGTGTTTGTGTAGAAAGAAACAATATATAAATGAATTTCTTGATGACAGAGCAAAACGGCTGGACTGAATTTATCACAGATTCTGGATTATTTGGATGTGATATTCACCGTGGAGTTGGCGATAGTAGTAAAGGTAAGCCCAGGGATGTTTGCAAGTACGTGAAGCATGGTTGTCGAGTGAAATTGTGCTAGTCCGATGATATGGGTTGGGATGCTGCATCTCATCTGTGAGAAGATCTTCATGTTCATCTCTTCCCATAGAGACTGAAGTACGGGTCACTTGAAGACCATGAGTATCATCAGGGCACATTTTTTGTCGCAGAATATTAGAACATTTTCAATTTTGTGCAGCTGGGGAGACAGATTTATAGTGCCTGCAAGACTTCTCATTTCTGTGTACAGTTATTCTCATTATCTCCCTAGTCTTAACTCCCTCAAATGACAAAGCTGCGCCCATGGTCTCTCTTTCTCGGTCTCTGTCTCTCTCTTTCTATCTCTGTCTCGCTCGCTCGTTTGCTCTCTCTTCTCCCCTCTTCACTCAGTCTTTATTCTCTGCTCCCACTGCATAGCCTAGGCTGCCTACAAAAGATCGACTGTCTCTTTCTTTTGATCAGTCATATAATAAGGAAATGCACATTAGGGTCATGTACGTATCACTCCGCATTTACTGAACTGTCTACCACAGGTTGGATGATGGTAAAAATGTCATCTGATTTGATTAGAACATGGAGGAGAAGTAACTTCATGTTGCAAGAAGGATTTTGAAGAAAAAATGAATAGACTATAATAAGCCTTTCAGCAGGAATACTTATCCTGACTATGAACTATGGTAGAGGCGTGAAAGTTTGCCCCTCTCTCTGTTAAATCCAGTAGTCACCCATGTATCAAATGGAGGTCTTCCACTTCTGCGTGACTTTAACAAACCGGCCATAACTGAAATCCTGCATTCCGAGTTTAACCTTCAATTGCTTGCTTTAGTTTCATTTTATTGGTGTCAAAAGCATGTCACTTGTGAACACATCCAGATGACGCCAAGTTAGGACACGAGGGACAAGAAAAAGCATTTCGACGTTTAAATATTTGCTTGTGTCACCTGCAGTGTGAGAATGAAGTCACACATATCTTGCAAGGTCATATATGTGTTCAAACGACGCCACTGAAATAATGTCGATATTGGCATAATAATATGGAATACCACTTCCATCTGGCTTCGAACTTTGGTTGGCGGTTTCCTATGCTGCGTGGGAAATGTAAAAGCAGATTGTGCATTCTGGTTTTTCATGTCGTGCCCTTGCACTGTGCAGTTATCCTGGGAATACCGTTCATAACTTTCTAAATAATTGATGTCCCATTATCAGTGGAATGTACCACATTCGAAGACTGTCTATTCTTCCTAGGCTAGGTAAAAAAAAATCTTCTCTGACACCTCTTGTTGAAGTGGGGAGTATACTGTATATGTTGTACTTTTAAATTGGCCGTAATATGGAGAAACGTTGTGCACCAAAGAGTTCTGCTAAGAAAATTACGCAGGCTGTACCTAATTCAGCTGGAGTTGTAGTATATACAGTATCAATCTGTAGAGCTGCACAGTTCATATTGCGGTGTATTTGGTCCCTGGAATTTTGACGTAAGAAGCATTCGAAAGATTATGCACTTTGCATATCATACACGGCAAAAGCATTTACAGTTTACTGAAAGAGAGTTATAGTGGCAGCACAGTCCGCGGTGCATGCCAGAATGCTTACTCCCTGCAGATAGACTCTCTTGAATGTGAGTTGAGCACTTTACAGTTATGCCAGACCCCCGAGTAGACAAACATATTTTGTTGACCATGTCTGCTGCTAGACTGTTGTTTGTATACAGTGCTCCCATGACAGTGTGCAGAGATCTTTAACGCTTCGTGATAACAGGTTCCTCTCATCTATTAATAGACCAAATCATCGTTTGTGTATAATCTTATTAATCTACTAATATATAAAACTCCCCTATTGGGAGTTGAGAGGGGGGGCTGCCAGCCAACAGCAGGGTGTATAATTATGTATATAATGATGTATAAAGACCTGTGATCTGGATAAAACATTCAATTGTAACGCTGCAGGTACCAATTGAGCTTTGTAAATTTAAAAGATAAAGTGTGTTAACCCTTTATATTAGCACGCCGTCAAACGTCCTTATGAAAATAAGGGGGTCAAGTCAGAAGGAGAGGTGCCTATTCTTGAAAGAGATGACTCCCCTTTTTCTTCCCATGAAAACACAGGGCAATGAAAGTTATTTAATCTCCATAGGCAAAAACACCACCACCAAAAAAAAATGAGAAAAGCAAGAGAAATGAAAAGGAGAGGAGAGTGTTACACAGAGATGGGGACCCAAACGAGGGCTTTGCGGATGGAAGGGGGGATGGAGGATGGGGAGGGGGATGGAGTGGGGCTCCTGACTATTATAACTAAAGTCCTAGCTCTGAATATGTTGGTCTTAGATCCGCATCTGTGCTATTTCCAGGATAAACGCGAGTGTGGCAATCACTGATGGTTACTGCTAAAAATGTAACGTTTGTGCACTTACCTGTTGAAAATCGAATGAGCTAGACTATGATACCATGAGATTGTCGGTGGCTTTTGATATTTGCATGAAGTAATGGCACCGTTGTAATGACGTTCAAACATTTTCGTCCCTTGGTTTGGAGTGTTGTCCCTCAGTTTCATTAGTCTCCCAGAATAAATTTTAGACCAGTTACAGTTCAGTGAAATATCTGTTCAGTGCTTATCTCTGTTATTGACACTTTTTTACTGCAACTGCTGATTGCTTTTCCCATTGATCTACTCGTATAATGAGTGCGACCAGTACCTGCATGCCTCTGGGCTGACATCGGCCAAACTCCTGCGAACAGCGACACCTTATTGTGTTGTGAAACCAACACACATTTATTCAGAATAACAGAGTGCAATATATAGGAGAGAAATATAAAGAAAGTTGTTGTCGGACCAATATGCAGGGCGCACTGCAGAGCATCGATTCTAGTGTCTCCTGCATCTTATAGAAGAGACGATTCTATGATTCTAGTGTCTCCTGTATCTTATAGAAGAGACGATCTCATAGAAGTTTCGGTAAATTTCAAAAGGTTCTAAAATCCGTCGTGGCATGCGGAACTTCCGGTATCTTAAAATCGCAGCATGTTAATTTCCGGCATAAGCAGTGACGGGGAAAGCTCTCTCTCCATTCTGTTTAATCCAAGTCTGCTGACCTGTACTTCAAACGCCCACGCTAAAGGTTACATAGAAAAGTCTGTATTCCATTAGTAATTATCAAGTTCGAACACTGACCCAATATGCGACAAAGGTCGCATAGTATACTCCTCCCTCGCTGTGTTTAAGCCCTATTTTCGCCTTCAGCAAAAAGATTCTAATGAGTGAAAACCGCAAGGGCGCATCAAATAGAATATATTTATCTGGGTCAAACACATCACTGAACCCAGGGAGAGGCGACTACAAACCGCAGGAAAAAATATATCGGGAAATCCCCGTTTGGCCCATCGAATTTCTTTGTCAATTTCCCGTTGGTCCTCGATGCCCGACCAAGCGGAAAAGCTCTAAAACAAAAAGACATAACTGCCGCCGGAGTCCTAACGTGGCGTGCTGAAGGAAAAAGAGGATCACACGCATCAGTGCGAGATGGTCTTCGCTCGAGCGTTTAACTTCGATTTTGTATTTGGCGACTGTTTTCATTATCTCGAAGTGTCGCTGTGGGAGAGAAAAAGAATCCCTAGAATAGCTTCTGGCTGTGGAATTGTTCGCGAGGATCTAATGTTCGCGAATTTGGCGAACTGAACTTAAATTTATTTCCCGCGAAAAAAAAAGGAGTTTCGTTCAAATTTTCCAGATGGCAGTTAACAGTGCGGAAATGATCTGAGTGTGTGCAACCATTAGGGCAGCTTTTCGATTGTTCGGTTTTATCAGCACATGTTTGGTGTAGGCCTTACCCTCTTTAATTTTACATAATAGTTTACACCAGGGCATTTGTTTGGTTCCTGCAGTTTGACAAATTGGGAAGCGACATGCCTTTATTATCAGTTTCCAGACAAGCCTTGCGAGTGGTATTTAGTATACTTACATCTTTGCCTCATTCGTTGGCATACAGACCACAGCTGATTCTTTCCACGTCCTTCTTCGACACAAGGCCGTTGATAAGGTAGAAGGTAGGGTAGGTTCAGCTAACAAGCCGCCATGTTGCCGAGCTTTTTCTTCTGATTTTGTTCAAAATGTGACACTTTTCTAACAAACCTTTAGAAGGTGAGCACTCTACCTCACTGTGACTAGAACGAATCAACCAAAAACGTGCCCTTTGCTAAGGTCTGCCCACAGAGTACCGGGAAGAGGCTTGGCTTCTCATTCTGTCAGACTGCAGAGAGCAACATACGTAGCCCAGATATTTTTTATTGGCAATCATGTAGTGACACCCCGCATTATTCTAACACTTCTAGCTCATCCACACATTAAAGAATCATCAAGAAAGACTCACAAAAATTAGAACCTCGCGCAAAAAAACAGAGCAACAAAAACCACCTCCACAATATAGCAACAAGACCTGACATGCCAGCTGTGAAAACATATTTATGATGCAGAAATGATTGTTGAATATGAAAAAGTAAACATTCTTAAAAATTTTCCGGGTAATACTGCATCATGTGGTATGTCTACAATTAAGGGAAATGAACTACTTGGGCAACATCCGCTACATCGCATTTGCAGTCACATCAAAATATTTTTAGACTACAAACTGCATATAGCACCAACAGTGCCACTTAAGGAACTATCGTCTTAATCACAAACGTTTTCAGTTTTCCTGAGACGACAATGTTTAGCCGTCTCCACCATGCCGCGTTGTCAAAGAACATTTCAGGGCTTCATGGGAATGGCGCTTCCAGTCCGGGTCAGGAGGAACATACAAACAACGACAGTTTCATTTGTACATAGAAGGATCATTTAGATAAGCATGAGAAAGAGCGAAGTGCACAGCCTTAGTCATAGCCTTCCCCTCCAAATGTGTTATAACATCAATAGGTTTGCACAATAGGTGCTGAAGGGCGAGACTGTGGCTGTTCGATTTGATCATGGCAACAACATTCAAACCTCTGCACAGAAAATCTTTGCAAGGGAGGTGCGTAGAATCAATAACGCAGAACACTGAGATGAAATAATCTTAACAACATTGTTTGATTCTGATTATTTTAAGAAAATCGATTGTATTGATAAAGAAAAATAAAATGCTGAAATGTGCCTATATTAGCCAATTTCGGTTTTGGGATTTGAAGCAGCAATACAAGTTGCTTTTTCATTCTTTTATTTGTGATCAGCTTGGAATCCAGTATGGGCTGCCATCACGAAGCCCCACGTGCAAAGTCGCCACTGCTTCCCTTTATATTTGCTTCGAAGACTTATCAGCTATGTAGAGAGCGGATTTCTGGAATTTTTCTGCGACATCAGTTTGTTCAGACTATTGTAAAAGCGCTCGTTGTTATGAGGGAAAGGGGCTAGTAGGGATTGTTTACCTCGCGCTATCTCGTGCCCTATGTTTAGGTGCATTTGCTGTGAGCAAACACATGTGCAGGGTCCCATCTGCTTCTCTTACTATTTGCTGCAAGGACTAATAACCACGTAGCGAGCGGGCTTCTGGAATTTCTCTGCGACACTTTTTATGTGTCAGCTGTTTACACATTCGTTGTCGGGAGGTGGAGGGGGGTGGGGAGAGGGGAGTGAACCAGTGGGGGTTGCTTATCTCGCGCTGTCTCGTCCTCTGTGGTTGGATGCTCTTTCTGTGAGTGAACAAACTGCCCGGTATTTGCCATGTCCTTAATAACTGGAGGTGTCATTAAAATGGTGCCACGAAATACATATAAGGTTATTGTGTTGCACTAAACTCGCACAGCCTTACGCTGCCATCTTTAGAGAAAGAGACTATTTCTGGAATTTGACTGGTCCAAGCCATTTTCTTTTTTTGATCAAAATATAAAACATCCATTTCAGTCGAAAGGCGTTCTCCGCAATTTTGTAGTCACGGGGAATGTTGATTGTGTTTGCTTGCGAGGCAACTGCAAACCATTTAGCTGTAGTTACCATTGCCTAATCGGCACGAACCTGATTGAAAATGGCTCCTTTGAAAAGGCAAAATCCAGCATAGGACTATGTGAGGATTTGCCACGGTGCTTAGGAAATTGCTTATGTCAGACTTAAAATTATTTCTTAAAAGGGCACCATGTTATTTAGAAGATCAAATCCCATGTTGACTTATTCAAAAAAATAAAATGCGCCATTTTCCTGAAAAATCTCAGTTGCAAAGATGCATTCTGACCCCTGTTTAGTCTTGCCATAAAAACATCTTCCCCTGTGTTCACTTAGAAGTATGAAAAATGTCGTCGACCATTTTCGAAGCACAGTGATGGCATTAACAATGGCATTAACATCTCATATGCAATGACACGAGCGTTGTTTTCCACAGGAGTAAAGTGATAAAGTGATGTAGTTCACGTAGAGATGGGGGAAGGAAGAGGAGGGTATATGAGTATATGTCAGTCACATCACTAATGGGGATACTTCTGTACTTTTCTGCTTTCATGTTTTCTTTTACCAGCATTAGCATCATTGCTGATTTATTGAAGGATTGCTCAAACTTTCTCCATGTATTCCGAATTCTATTTTCGTGTTACACTTTGCACAGTAATGTAATATCTAATTACAGAATGTCTACAAAGACAATTTTTATTCAACGTCTTCACTTCATGCATTTTTTTTTCTGTAGAAAATGTCACGTCAGGATAATGTAGCTGTCGTGCAGTTTATCTTGTCACCTGCCTGGTTTTGTAACATCTGGATTATAAGTGTGTCTCGAGCCTACACAATGCAATCTGTGTTAATTATTCTTCATTTTATATAGATGATTCGCATGAGGCCAGTTAGGATTATTGTGAGTGTGGCTTTACATAGTTATCGTCCTTGTCAGACATAGTGCTGGCAAAGTATCAAAAATAATAAAAAACAGATTATTTTATTTTTTAATCATTGTATCTTCAATACAGAATTTAAATGTTTTAAATACCTTTAAAAAAGTAAAACGCCGATATTTTTTTCGGACTTGGCTATGTTTGTTTTTAATTCTGCTTTATTTTTGTGACCAACCAACCAACCAACCCACCCACCGACCGACTAACTAACTAACTAACTAACTAACTAACTAACTAACTAACTAACTAACTAACTTATTGTTCCGTCGGTGCCGTTGGCTTGTTAAGATATTGCGATTAAACAGGAAGAGGTGAGTAAGCGAACTGAAATTTTAAGCGGAGTGCACTGTATACTCTTTGCATTGCTTTCCTGACTAGACAATACAATTCACTTGGCTGGGAAGAGAGCGAGAGAAAGGAAAGGTTATTATTATAGCATTGATCCATCCGTTCATTATCCCTGTGTTCCGGTTGCATGAGGTGCCATTATGAAGTGGTTCTTGAAATCGATGTTGAGCTCATAATGTCTGACGACAATTACAATGTACTTGAAAGATTACGCAGGCATGCACAATATGTGCATCAGTCTCTGGCGGTGAGAAGGTCTACTTCCTCTTTTTCTTTTTTTGCTTATTTCTCCTTTTCTTTTTCTTCTCCTTCTCTCTTCTGTTTTTTTTTTTCTCCATCTTCTTCTCCATCGTCCCTTTCTTTTGCTTCTTTCTCCTCCTCTTCTTCTTTTGCTTCTTTCTCTTCCTCTTCTTTTGCTTCTTCTTCTTCTTTTCTGAGTCCAAATAGCATGGCTTTTTTTTTTTCAGTAAGGGTCGGGTTAAGGTTTTTGTCTTTGCCTTACAGCCTAAAATCCAAGTCCCTTTGGTTCGGTTGTCTTGCAACCTGTCAAAATGTGGTTTGAGTTGCATTTTGGCTAATACTGTACGACATGAAAATTAATGTGTGTACTTTCTTCAGATGAAAAAAAATCTTTTTTCCTTACATTATTCTGGTCCCTGAGTGTCCAGGGGTCACCTCCACGGGTGAAAAAAAAAAGAGAAAATCATGACTGAAGAATAAATTTTCATTGTGAAGTCATGTAATCTGCCTCACAAAGTTATCTTCAGTTACTAACTATACTACCATAAAACCAATATTTCTGTGCACAGAAATGATTTTATTCTCGATTTCTGCCACAAACAAACAAAAAAGAATCGTTTTGCATCGAGCACAAAGCAAAAAAGTCTGCGACTTCCGACAGGTTTTCCTGGATCGCCATACATATGTCAGTGCCAAGCTCTTCTTGACAAGATTTATATGGATTATGAGACTACATTTCTCTAACACCTTCTCCTTGTGACTGTCATTTTGAGCTTCCTTTTACGGAAGATGTTTCTTTCGTATGACTTTTTTTTTTATTCTCGTGCTTCTCTCACCGCTCTGAAAACTGTTCAGAGTGAGCGCAAACTTTTGGCCCACTAAGAGTCAGTGAGTCTCCCTCGCCAAAGCAAAGCGCGTGTGGGATGAGGGGTGCGCGTTGTTCCCACTGGTCGGTAGGGAGAGGCGAGGAAAAGTCTCTGATGCTACTCTCCGCACGCGCACTGAAGTGCTGAAGGGCTTTTATTTCTTTGGTTTTATCGGTGTATTCATTATGGCTACCTCCAATTAACGTAAAAAAGTTGATGCATTTGTTGCTCTTTTTTCCACTCTCGTGGAAGTTATAAAATACGCGCAAGGGATAAATGTTCGCACATAAGGTGGGTTTATTCTGAATAGTTCAGTGACGTGTGCTAGTAGCCAGATACTTTACTTATCATAAGCGTGGATTCATTAAGACATATAACTCGGATATGATGTGATTCATATACATATAGATAGCTATATGACTTTAATCATGGGCCCAGGGGATGATCCGAGACTGTGAATTATCGAAGTTTATAAAACGTATGTGTTTTATTTTGCCAAAGATGTGTTGGCAAATATATGTACAAAATAACTTGATAAAATGCATTAAAAGGTAGATTTAAATCTAATGCAGACAAAAATATATTAATGCAATATTGACACGAGACAAAACAAAAGAATCAATTAGCCATTTGTGGTGTGGTAAACACTCTTATATACTGGGTAAACAAGTGTCACACGGAATCTAGAGGTATTCGATTTATTCTAATATAAGAAAAAAATATATAAGACTGATAAAAGCACCCACACAACAAACAAGAAACAACTAAACAAAAAATGGTGATTATTTTAGAATAAAAAAAAAGTCATCAGAGGAAAACCAGTCACGTAAAACATTTTCAACATTTTGCAAATCAAAGGTGGATAACCAAGAAAATTGAAACGCGTTTTATACCATTGTAGTCATATAATACAGCAATACTGGAGACTTCACAACCAAAAATATGCGACACATTACGACCAACCTCGTAAGGTAAAATTTGCTAATACCGGCTGATTAACCCGTAAATTTGAAAATTTATTTGAGTGAAAAATAAACCACAATTCCAAACCTACGACCATTCATTTTGATTAGCAGTTACTCTGTTCAGATGTATCGATTGTATTTTAAGTAAACATAAGGAGAGGCTAAAATTGAGGGAATATAGCTTAAGACAGCAAACTTACAAACATTGAGCTCTTGCTATACAATTGGCAATGACGTAATGACCATAATTAGCGAGCATGAATGCCAATTCAAATACTGGAATAAGTTATCCATAAATGGAAAAACTCAATTTTGTATCTATGCATAGCCATATAATGCGCCCTTCCTCAATAAAAATTTTGACATGGAGCAATTCTGAATAACATCAGTTGAGAAATAAACTCACACCGCCATTGACAAAAATAATAATTATATATTATGATGACTAGACAACAGCAACGGGAGCTGAATATCTAAGGTCGAGAAATCCTGACACATATTTTTCTTTATCTTGTTGAGTTTTTTTTTCTTTTATTAACCACTATCTCTAGCCGTCATGGAATTGCATTTCCATGACACTGTTTGTTTTTTTTAGACAGGCAGCATTTTTACTGAGGATGATATTGTCTTCGCCATCTTCTCTTGGACTAATTATTATTGTTCTCTTGTTGCCCTTCTATGGAAGCTGAACCCTCTTCACAGCATTTTCTAATCCCGTGTCATCTTCAAAACGCAAATACCATAACAAATACTAATCGATTTTGTATTTAAAACATTCTTATGACACACTCACCATAGATTTGTTAAGAGCGCACTTTTTGCGTCCGTTTTGTCCATTCCGTACGTGAGTACAAGTATGGAATATAAATGGTGCATTCAGATGTGTCATTGTATTATTCAGATAATTATGGTTATGGTGTTTTGTCTTCCATTACACCGACAGTTTTAAACCATGAGTTATATCATATTATGCCCCACTTTGACGGGTCCTCGAGTTTAAGAATGCTTGCGTTAGAAAAATATTCAGTGAATGATTGAAGTTGAGGACTTAGGAGATATAAAGGGGTTTTTTTTTTCCTTCAGTAATAGAGGGAAAATGACGGTCTTGAGTGTGAAGAAAGCGCACGGAAGTAAAGAGGTAGACGAACTTGCCTAGGGCTGTTTCCGTTACAGTTGGTGCCAGTGTTAAAAGCTGTTACAAATGATTGCTTTTGAAATTATGAAATAATATGAAGTGAGCAAAATCTTTTAAGGACAGTGAGATACGCCATGACAGTGAGATACGCCATGAAAGCAGTAATCACAAAACAGACAATACGACACGCGGCCCGGAGAGTTAAATATTCTGTAAGTGTGTCTCAGTGTCCAGGAAAAATGTAGATTATGGACGCAAGTATCATTCTGCGGTCATGTTTAGGTAAAGAGCCTCTACTGCAGACATAAAAATGTCTAGAAATTGGATAGGCTGGGCTTACAAGATTAATGGTACATCCAGGCGCTAGGTGAGAGAAAAGCTTATCATCTTATTTTTATAATTTTTAATCTTATCCTTTTCGAAATTCTTCATGCCCCGGCATTTGTTCAGTAAAGCGTGGATTCCAGCATATGAGTACATCTGTCTTTTATGCAGTGCCATAAGAGAAAGAAAAGCAAACGCAGCAAGGTGGTTGAAACATTGCAGTTTCATTTATCAGGGTGTGCCACTAGCGTAATAATTGTTCGTTCATAGTTAGCATTAGTCATTCATTATTATTTCTACCAATGACTTTAACTTGGTTCGAATTTATCAGTTTGCTTAGTCTTATGACATGTACATGCATCTTGGTGTGAGCAGTCGGGAAGTGTGTTAGGGTCACAGGTGAACACTAGGTTCGCACGTGGAAGTTAAGGACCGATTCAGGCAGTAGGTATTTAAGAATTAAATTGGTGTGAAGATAGCGTCCCTGTTGTGAAGTGGTAACACGTTCAGACTTGCAAGCTGAGAGACCCTGGTTCGATCCCCGGCAGGGACAGAAATTTTCTAGTGTAGGTTTTTTCGGTCCTCCTTCTCAAAATTGATGATTCACAGTAATTTGGTAAAATCCCTGGTGACACACTTCCTTAAAATAATATGTAACATCTGAAAAATTATCAGAGTAAGCTCACCTTCCTCCCCCTTGAATATAAGAGAAAGAATACCATACTATACTGTTATGCCTTTCCACCCGCTTACGCTGGCACCTTCTGTTTCTCGGTAAATTTCATACCATAATTTCTGTTTGAGGAATCGTTAATAACATTAATCAAATACAGGAAAAAAAGCAAAAGAAAACTTATGACGCTTGCGATTGTAAGAAGAGGCATTCTCTACACTGTCTCCCTCCTACCCCTCCCACATTTCCAGGACAACAATTAAACAACAACAACAACCTAACAAGAAAAAAAAAAGAAACTGGCAGTTAATCAGAATGCACCAAAATGACTTCTAGCCTGCCAATTACCAGGTCCATCCTTCCAAAGAAGTTTTTTTTGTATTTTGTAAGATTTTCTCGTTTAATAATGCCAGAACACCACCCCCTCCCCGCTGCCCATTGCTCTTGTCTCTAAGAAACGATTAAATCCATACAAGGCATAATTTGTTCTAACGAGTGCTTCTAATTATGTGACGGTAATTAACATAAAAAAAACAACAAGAGAGATTGGCGTGTAGAGAAACTGATGGAAGTTAAAAAACGCGTGTCGTTACGAGTCAAGCATACAAGATGAACATGTAGGTCTAGAACATCAAGTTGCGCAACATGGTAAAGCCGCGATAATATTAATGCTCAGAGCCTACATGAAATGGCGTAAATTTCTTTTTATTGTTCATTTTATTTATGCATTTATTACAATCCGTAAACCGAGAACTGCTTCCTCCTCCTCCGTGTCCCCTAAAAAATAGGCGTGGTTTAAAAAAAGAGTTCAGGAATATAACGCTTTGCATGGGTTTATATTTCATTAATTTTTTTTTCTTTGAGTGAGAGAGAGAGAGAGAGAGAGAGAGAGAGAGAGAGAGAGAGAGAGAAGGAGGTTAGTATAAACATATTACGCGATGTGGTTTTATATGCAGTAAAATATTCCTTGAGAGAAAGAAAGAAAGAAAAAAAAAAGAAAGAGGGACCTTGAAATATGTATATTTGCTAGTCCTTTTGCCCGTAAATAGAGAGATACATTACAAATCATATACTAAATCTCTGATTAAGAGGGTCTGCATTCTTAAACTAAAATGAAAGACACACACAGAGAGAGAGAGAGAGAGAGAGAGAGAGAGAGAGAGAGAGAGAGGGAGAGGGAATAAATAGGAAGATTGCTTGATATTCGTGGGTTTATGATATAGGAAAGGTGTTGCTGGAAGACAGGTATCATCATCGCTTTCAATGTGCAGTATCATTAAGTGAAGGTGAACAGGAAGCAGGTGCAGACCATCATAAATTTCGAGTATCAACTAGTTTAGATGTTGGCGTTAGATCAAGCATTACCAGCATGGAAAGAGGAGGGTTGAGAGAGAGGGGAGAGAAGAGGGATATTTAACATATCGATCACGGCAAAAACAAGAAAAGACAGACAACGGAAGAAAGTACGCTTCTGACTTGTAATGGAAGTTTGTTAACACAACCATCGCTTAACACAATCGCCTGTTTAGCATGTTCCCCTTCAACATTCTCACACTGTTTAGTTTTCTTATAAAGAGCACTTTGGATAACACGAAATTTCTGATACCACACCTTCGATAGTTTGGTCTGAAGGGTGGATGTGCCATTAGGGTTCAGCTGCATACTAGTACATACGAGGTCATAAACAAATAAATTGTTTGAGTAAATTGATGCCTGGAAAATACTGATAAAAAAATCTGAAAGAAGAAAACTAATGGATTTCTTGCTACTAACATAAATATAAGCCCTGACGACCTAAGGAATTCAATCACATATGAAAACCTTAAGTAGAATACGTCAATATACATTATTAAATTGATAGATAAGAATGATAAATGTTCAGTTTTGAGATTTACATGGCATGAGTGTAGTATGTAGATCGATCTTCAGATTTACAGACCAGAGCTGTGATAAACACCATAAGATACATTTTCACATAACGCGTCTCTCAGACGGCGGACAAGAAAAGGCTGTTAGCGTGGACTATAATGTGATGTGACAATGGCCATCAAAGCTGTTCTGTGTAAGCGCTGGATGTCTACCCACATGGGAATTGGGAACGATAGCTGTCCAGCTCACTGGTCTTGTTCGCACATAGTTTCTGCCAAGTAGAAGGTAATTGCTTCGTTACTTGTATGTTTTTTTGTTATAATGTGTTCTTGTTTGCTCATGATTTCTGCCAAGTAGAATGTAACTGCCACATGACTTGTATGTTTTTTTGTTATGGAGTGTTCTTGTTTGCTCATGGTTTCTGCCAAGTAGAAGGTAATTGCTATGTGTGTGTCTTTTGTTTAGAGCAGTGCATCACTTTCTTCATAACACTTTCTTCATAACTTCAAAAAAAAATGCGATAAAATGATACGAGCAATCCCACGTCGACTTGGCTCTCTTGAACATTAGATATGTAACAAGGACTTTGTGACAAAACGCTTTATTCGCCACTCTCACTTTTTAGCTTATTTTGTCTACTTCAGAGGGCAGTAGATGCATTGAGTAAACATGCACTTTTCCATTCATGGAACGACATCTCTCCTACACGTTTTCACCATCATGATTTCCCCTTTCATCAAAAACATACTTTTTTTTTTACCTTTTTTGCCACGACTTCCTACTGGCGTTTAAAGCGTTTTGTCATATAAAGCCCCACAAGTGATGATCGCATCTGCCTTAACAGATTGTGAGAGGTGCATTATGCATTGTCCCAAGTATTGCCCTGAGAGAGGTTAACGTTACACGTGCGCAAATGATGTCTACCCTATATGCTTTTACAGTCAGTTCCCCATAATAGCAACTCCGTGGGAGCACAGAAAAAGTTGCAATAAAAATGAGATGCTGTCGCGTTTTATACAGAACTGTAGCATTTTGTTATGTGGAAAATGTTGGGATTAAGCGAAAATTGCGATTATCAGGACTGTGATTTAAGGGAATAGGCTGTACTAACTTGCTATTGCTATCAGCTGACCAGATTCTCTTTGGTCATTCGCATTAACGAATCATACAGATATGCATCCCAAGATTAAAGACAAAAGTAGAATAAAGAATACGACTAAACCTCTCTGCTATACATTGCCGTTAAATACTGAATCGTCCCTTCCGTCCCTCACCCTATGAAAACCCAGCTGGGACCTCTGGCTATTTCTAGACAACAAAAGTTGGCTCATTTGCATGACCTACTTCTTGCAACCCTTGACCCTAAATAGTGCTGCTTTAGTTTTTAGCTGTATTGGTCGATGAACCAACAATAAATGCATTTGGACAGGCAACATCTGTGTTCACTAGCCTCCTGTCACAAAATGATCCGAAGAAAATATATTACACTAGACAGTAAGTCCAGTCCAGTTGCCCACGTTGATTTGCAGATGAAAATTGTTAACGAATGTCCTAATTATGAGTTCGAATCATGCAGGAGACAGACGTACGATGAGTCAAAGTTGGTTTGCTCATAGTATTCATTCAGTCATCAGTAATATTTCATCTTTCAGGCAAACCTTGCTCGTCTACGTGACGAGTCGAATTCACAATCTCGAGGTTTATTTACAGTTTCCATGGCCCCTTTTGCCATTCAGCACGTGTTGTAGCATTATACACTTATCACAACGCAAGATGTCGGATCAGATTTTCAAGGATTAAAGATATCAAGTACAAAGAATCATTTCTCTTATCTCCACCACAATAAACTGAAATTAGAATTATGGAAAATGGATGAAAAGAAAGGCAATCGATTTAGGAAAGAAAAGATACATGGACATTCAGTAACATCTGTTTAATATCGGCTGTGTTACCAGTCATTTAAAGGTCATAACTCAAGCTTTGGTATGTATGATTTGTTACTACTGAAATTTCAGTAGCTGCTTCCGGCGCAGTCGTCAATAATCATTTGACAACCGTAACTCAGGTTTTAGTATGTTTGATTTGTGGTTTTTAGTATGTATGATGTCTGAAACTTTCAGAAGTTGTTTATTAGTGCAGCATCCAGTTCCGTTCACTATTGATTTCTGATTAATGATATGAAATGCTAGTCCATGTACGTGTATATGATGAAGGAGGGGGACGAGAGTGGTGCATGCTTTCGTTAAAAATGCAGAAGAGGGCATTTAAAAGAACGGAATCATTCTACACTGGAACCTGATTTCACGCTCAGCTGTACATCGTAACCTCGAGAGATCATCCATTCGCCGACATTACGTCATTCAGAGTCATCTGTTCTAGCTGGTGAAATCTGTTCACCGACACTTCAAGATTCGATTACTGTACCACTACTTACGATTCTTTTCATACGATATTAACAAATTTAGAATGTAAACATGACAAGAATTTTAAACTCAGGTCTTTTTTGTATGATGTATCTAAGAAAACAATAAAATTAGAAAAATAAATTATATCTCTGTACTAGACCTATGAACTCTGATGATTAAGTCAGGTTATTCAAATTCAGTAATCGTCCTTGACATCATCTTCGTCATCGTTACCATCATCGCTGAAATTCAGTATGGTTCCGCCTAGAATTCTACACAAAACTTAACACTTAAGCTTAAACGTAAGCTGGTAAATCCCAGAACCTACACAAAACTTTCTTGAAAAAGATGGAATGCATTTATTTAAAAATAATCCATGTTCCGTGCACAAAACACTGTTAGTACTGACATGAGCTTCATTATCATCATCAACACCTCCAACAGCACTGGTACACCTCGTTGTGGAGGCAGAGGTCCACGCAGACAGAAATGGTTCTCATTAATACGCCCATGTGGCATATTCGATTACGCCTTTATGAGTGAACGGATGATTCGCATTCTGCTAACAAAAATCTGCTATTGCGTCATGTCGGCGAACCCTAACACGTCCGTGACCTCTTGCTGCGGAGATCAGGTTTGTTCTTTGTGCGAATGTGATTATTTTCACAGGAAAGACGCAGGTTTCTGAAACGAAGTTAGTATGTACACTCCAATATTTAAGACAAAAGAGCTCTTTGAAAGTAGAAATAAAAGCATTCTAACGACTCTGGCAAAGTAAATTGAAAATGTACGTTTGAAGTTTCAGTAAGATAACCAATCTAACTCACTAGCTACAATAGATATACATATGTGTGTCAAGGCGTTTCTGATTCCTGAGGTGTTAAAATACTCTTTGTTATAATGATTATACAGAAATTATTCCGCCAATTGCAGTGAATGTGTGCAGTTAGCCAGTCCGAGTGATGATGTGGGATGAAACTTAACAAATGCGAATGAGCTTAAATTGTGTTTCATCTAGCTGTAACTTATGTGCCTTTTGTACGCAGGTCTTTTTTATCATATGTATCCTGTGCTGTCCTAGTGTTATTCGCCCTTGTACCACAGATGTGGTCTGGTTTCAGTTAAATAACTTGTCAAACTTGGGACTACGGTTCATATTTCCTACATATCTGACCTTCACATGGCGACAACCTGTCTAACGCAACCCTGATCAATCTTTCCGATCTCCCAGACAGTACAAAACAGAAGAAAAAAATATTATATAAAGCCAGCACCAGTTGGCTAATCTAAGCCTCGTAAGGGCTAATCAAGGGGTTTGCGGTCGACCGTAAGGTTAAAAGGATTTCTGTCTAATTTGAATATTGATCTGTCTTGTTTGTGTGCCATACGGCAATTCCTAGTCCGCCAGCGAGGTAAAGGAACTTGAAAACCAGAGGGAAAAAAAAACAACAACAAACTTTCTTTAAAGGGACAGGGGTAGATATTTGTTACATAGCCTAATAAAAATAATAAATTAACGTTACTTTCCCAACAAATCTTTGCGTACATTTTCCTTCCCCCTGACCATTTCTGAGAAAACATCGCTGGGCTGTCAAGGTTTTCAACGTGCATAAGTCGCCATTTCTCGTGCTGCCTGACGCCATAAAGTGAGAAAAGTTAGGTATTTTGCGCAGACATATTCCGAGACGGTCCCGACCAGTAGTCTGAAAGCCTGTTTCGCTTGTTGTCGTCACGCAGCACGTGTAATGACGGCGCTTGCAGGGTGACAACCTCGATGTTCCTGCTGTGTTTTGTCAGAAACTGTCAGGCGAAAGGAAAAATATATCTTATGAAAAAAATGTGGATTTACTAGGCTGGGGCAAATAAATACTCCCTGTCTCTTTAAAATTTTACCCAAATAATCAACCTACGTAGGAGGACCACCTGTCTAAAGCAGCCGTTTCTTTTGGGGAACAAATGGTGCCCATTATGATAGGTTCTACAGTATGTAGCTTAGCTATTTCTTCTCAGTCGTGGGTATAAATGACCTTGATGNAAAAAATCCATTTTCCACCCTATATTTCTCTTTCCCTCTGCTTTGATCTAAATTTACAATGTTTGCATTCAGTACGTCTCGTTTGATCGATGGATGTCAGGTGTCGATTTCGCGAGAAGATCAGTCACACAACTTCGCATCGATAACGCCAAATTAGTTTGAGGATGGTCGAAGCCTCTGTAGTAACGACGATAGTAGTGTTCAGTGTTAGAGATTTCCTAGTCTCATTGCTGAAGAGATTACATAAAAATGTATTCATGTCTTTGAAAGGCACGTAGAGAGTTTGCACCCGAGGCGGGATTTCTGTTCATCAACCTAAATTCATTTCCAAAAATAACCCAAGACCATAAGAACTACATACTTCGTCAAAAAATAAATTAAAAACATGAAAACAATGTCGACATTACATGCTTGGTGACAAACATTGTTTCCCAACCGGTCTTATATCATAGATAGCGAACTTGTCTATTAATGATGGGATCTTCTGTATAATACCATCGTAAAAATTATATCTACTCTACTTTTTGAACGCTACTGAGGGTGCATTCAGCACCGATGCACTAATGTAATTCTTACCATGGTAAGAAATTAATGCGCAAGCTCTCAAGTGATTCATATATGGACAGTTAATTTACCGCATGCCATTTCTTATCGTTAAGAACGAAAAAAACCAAGTTGCATTAGAAACAGAGAACTCCCCTAATCCCTTTCACTCCCTGGGCCCATGTTGTTTTGAGACGACATCATCAGAAAGAAAGACGCCATGTAAATCAAGACTGGGAGACCTCAGGCTCGCATTAACTTGGAACATGGAAAGAAAATGCTGTTAGAACCTCCTGTGAGGGTCTGAAGGGACTCATTCAGTTTTGCTTCGGGTCAATTCCGCATAATGAATTTGGAATCGGACCCAAGCGTGGACAGCGGCATGGACAAGCTGTAGATAGAACCCTCCATACCCGTCCTCTAGGTTTCTGTTATTTTTTAAAAAATTGTTTTTAACCAGTGCATTAACACATTGAATGAATGGGTCGAAGAAGTAACAACAGATAGACATTTGAAGGCATACTCACTTAAGACCGAAGACGTGTCTACACATCTTCTACAGTCAACAACTAACAGCTTGCAATGACTCCTCGCACATGGCCGAGTACTAACTATGTAATAAGATGTTTTGATGAGATGTTTTGCATATTTACTAGGCCAGTCCAGCTCTCGTATGCTCTTTGTCGTAGGCTATTCTTCTTGGAAATTGTGTACTTTTAAGTATTCATTCAAAAATCTGTCCAGGTTTTAGTAAATTGATAAGCATAATTATAACTAAATAGAGACTGCAAGGAAGATCTTATTTACAAAAGGATCTCCTGCATTACTTTCCTTATTTGCAAGTTCTGGCCCCTTAGGCTAAGTTTTGCTCTGTTTTCATGTCTCCTGAGTTTTCGTTTGTGGAAGGGACTAGACTGCATTTGTTTGGTCCCTGCGGCGTCGCGAAAGGGACCCCTTGGCAAAGCAGGTATCAGTCTCTAGGCAAGACAGATGCCTGCGACTAATGCGGAAGAGACAACATAATGCACTGACTTGAGAGGGGTGCATGCTATGCTTATATCTTTGTCTCGTTCAAGGCCATTGATAAGACATTCCACTGACAAAAATGAAAATGTAGATGGGTGCCGCCATGTTGCCGAGCTTTCTTTTCCGGTGATGGCAAAAGACATCACATTTGGAACAAACCTTACCTCACTACGACTGGCGCACACTAACCGAAAACATACTCCTGATACTTTGCCAAGGACAGCCCACAGAAAACAAGGACGGTCTCTTCCGCGACGCCGCAAGGACCAAACAAACGTACACCATAATAGAGGATGTTTGAGGGTCGCCATTATGGTGGGTGGTGGTAGGTGAGGGTGTGATCATTGCAAAGTATTGTTGCTTTCTTTGAATCTTACGTCCACACCGTGATCTGGTCCCTTTCCAAACACCCATAAAAGACACAATTCAAATAACAACTCGTCTTTTATTAATTTGTTACCTCTGGCTTCTGGCAGCGTTCTCAATGTTATTTAACAATTTTGACCTTGTATTTTTTTTCTATGAAAAGATCTTGTGTCCAGCCATTACCGGATCGCTGTAGCTTTTTCAACTATTCGCTAAGCATGCCGTGTCGCTTTTTTTTTCATGTGACGGGATTGGTCACTATTATTCTGACAAAAGCTTTCAGCACCAATAGCGGTAAGCATGCTGAGACAATGTGAATGAAAAGAAAGCTCTGGCAAGGTATCTTCACTGTAGCAGGAATCGAACCCACTACCTACTGATTCTGAGCACTCTCCTCTTACAGTTCACCACGCTGCTTCTCTGTCCACTCTTCTGTGTGTGTGTGTGTGGTTTGTTGTTTTTTTTTCCTCTCTCTGTCTCTCCATTCCCTGTCTGTTCTTCTCACAGGATTCTATTCTGGAGCAAGAAAATTAAAATTGCCTCCCTGACACGTGAACTTTTACATGAAATGCGCTTTATGCCTAATGAACTCCCACTCAACCCCCTCCCCCCTTCCCGCCTCCTCCCGCCTTCGCATTCCGCAATCTGATCCTCAGCAAAAAGTCAGCTCTCATTCCGTCACCTTTCCCACCCCATCATCCCATCTAAACGCCCACCCCACCTTTAACAATTTCATCAAACAATGCAAACCCGATGCGCGCACTTTTCAAAAAATCTCCAAACTTTGGCCTGTTAATGAAAAACGTCGAAGCTTCTGATGAATAGAAGCTATATTAAATCCATAATTATGTGTTGCAGAAGAGTACAAAGTACCTGTCAGACTGTCAGACTAAATCTTATAGAGATGGATTGTTATGACGTAACACTTTTGTCATTCTAATATTCCATAGTGCAGCCAGAAATTAGGTCCACTTTCTTTGTCAGCCGATTTTCTCTAAACTTTATTTTGATGAGAAATATATTTATGCACCAACATGGACAAATTATGTTGGTGTCTCTTCTTGTTGTTACTTGAGGGCTTACGCATTAAAGATGGGATCCTTCCCAATGTTACTTGTTGCTTCGTAGCTGTGCAGCTTATGAGTTAATCGCAGAAATTGAAGACTGTCTAGTCGAAGTTTGTGGATTCTCTTCGCCTGCAGGGAGTTTTATAAGATTGTCGCCTTGGGAAAGACAATTCACCCCCATTTCTCCACTCGACTCACGTGTGAATAAGTACCTGGCTTTGGAGCCAGGAGAGAGGTGGGGGCGCACCGAGCGCTGCTGTGCGGCCACCTGCAGTGACTTTGTAATATATTTTGTTTATGAGATATTAAATGTATTATGGGTACTAAGGTATATATATATGTATTCAAGACTGAAATATACTACATTGTATGGCATTATAAAAAGAATTCCTAACGGGGCAAATGGATGTGCAATTAAAAAAGTTTTAAAAATTTGATTCTATTTATCACCGTGATGTAATGAGGAACCGAACTTTGGGTCTTGTAATCGCAGTCTCTCTCTCAATACTGAGCTATTAACAAATTAACAAACGCNACGAGCCATGGGGTGAGCGCTCCACTCCTGGTATTGACGTGGCCCAAATAATTTATGGTCCTGCAAGGGTGTAAAAACATTATGGTCTCCAAAATTATTTTAGATAATAGATAGTGTTGATATTATTCCGTATCACCCATTCTGGTCAAATAAGCACCCATCCAATGGACATTCCCCTCATAAAATGACCGCATCACGAAAGTGGTCTCTCTTTCTGAAAAGGTTGGACAGCCGTGCTCTAAACTGTATTGATAGTTCTTGGCGCTTGAAAGATTTTATCCTGGTGCTGGTGACACCGTGTGATGACGCGAAATGGATGAAACAACGATTTTCGGTAATGCACACCCGCAAAGGTGTGACAAATTTGATATGGATTAACGAGAATGCGACGGTATGCGCGTACCTGTGTAATTTTTAACAATTAGCTTTGTGTGTGTGTGTGTGTGTGTGTGTGTGTGTGTGTGTGTGTGTGTGTGTGTGTGTATAGGACATCAAATTTATGTCATTAATAAGGAAAGATTGGGATTTATACAGTAACTGCAGAAAGGATTACTAGATCTAATTTTAACTCATCTAACCAAGGAACTCGTCTGACGTAACAAATGGCGAAAAGCATCCACTAAGCTACCAAAAAAAGAGGAAGAAACAGGCACTTCCTTTTCCTGTTTTTTTTTTGTGCTGTACACACACAAACTTTCTTCCACACGGAGTGAGAATGATGTACAAAGAGACAAAGAAAGCAAGAACAAGACAAAAGACTTTGTGATTTGACTTTTCCGAAAATTGCTTAAAAAACTTTCCACGTGGCTAAACCAGGCCAGCGGAGGCCTCCAGAAAGCTGAAGTAGGCCAGCGTCGCTCATTTTTTATTTACTTCACAGATCTGTTTTTTCAGTCACAACGCTTGTCTAGCAGTAACAATAAGCATTACCCACTTTTCCTAGTTTTTGAACCCCTCTCTGAGGCCATGGCAGCTACGGAATTGTTTGTCATGGCTGGCTGATTCGGAAAGGTGAATTGATATTTCTGATTTCCATGGGTTTTGTGTCCTCGCCGCCTTTTGTAGCAGTAGACACAGTTATTGAAATTTCAGAAGACTAGGTTGTGAATCTGTTGGTCTTATTTGCCAGGCATATAAGAGTGCATGGGTTATTAACAAGGTCAGGTATAGCCTTACTGTTTTATACTTGCTAAGTGTGTCAACAGGAAAATTAATTTCCACGTTTTGAAGCCCTTTGTTGATATTGCATTGATTTTTCACAACGAAACATAAATATTGACAAGGGATGGCGCGGAAAGAGCTGAGAGAACTATGGCATTAATTAAAATCATTTATTTGGTGAAGATTAATTTTTTTTGTCAGCTAATATAATTGCGTTCTACCCGGTTTCATCTTTCTTTTTTTTTCTTTTAACTCAGGTCTACAAAATCGATGAATGTTCCAATGATAGACAAAAGGGCGCTTGGGAAAAGAGGGTAGGGTATGGAAAGGGGTGTGAGGGGAAGAGGGGGGCCCCCACCACNCCCCTCCCAAGAAAGAAAATCTGAGCTCTAGCCGACTACTGCAACAGGTGTGAAATTTCATTGAATTTCTTTGCAGGTCCTCATCTCCATCAATTGCCACGACCCTGTGCCGTGCTCTGATGAGAACTTAGGAATTTTTCGAAATTCAGTCATGCGGGAGGAAACGAAAGATTGCTCAGAAAGGGATAAAGAAGAACAAACAAATCTGTACACTTTCTGTGATGTCTGATGGGGATGACATTGAGCAAATTCATTTAGGGGGGAGGGGAGGAGGAGGAGGGGGTGACTTAGGATGAAGCCCGGGAGAGTATGATCAAACAGATTTTATAATCATTGAAATCATTTCCTCACGGGAAGTGGAAGGATTTAGCATGATTAATTCTGGAATAGCTTATTTAATTTAACTTTATCTGGCAATAATTAATCAAAACAAACTTTGTTTTAACCCTTTCAACCCTGACCGCCCACTATGAAAATCCCTGTTCCCGTGGGCTCCTGAATCAGGCAAGATTGTGATACTCGTTGATCCCGACATTTCCAACTCTCGGCGTAGCTACGTTTGAGAACTTGCGCATTAACGATGGAATCTCTTACCATCGTAAGAATTACATTAACTGTTATGTTCGAAGCTACTGAAGGGAATTCAGCACCTAGTAATGCGGTTAGTTCTTACGATGATAAAAGATCCCATCGTTGTTAATGTGCAAGTTCTCAACTTTCAAACCAGACCTTTTTTTTTTCCCAGTACATAAACTTTATTACTTTCTGCTTATATGGGTGATAGGTTTAGCAAACACAGTGGCATGTATTATAATTATAAAGGTATATGGTTTGTCTAGTGTATTGTTAAGTTACAATATCGCAGTTGTTATTGTACACATTTCTTGGTCTCAGACAGGGTTGTGAAAAGTTACTTTTAAAATATGTTATAATTACTTTACTAATCTGAAAAAAAAACAACCAACAACAAGTAATTGTTACGATTACTTTACTTTTTAAAACACATAGGAACCAGACCTAGATAAGAGCGTTTCAAGTCTTTCGGGTTTCTCTTAGGGCAAACGTTCATTAAAACATATAATTGGAAAAAAACAACAACCCTTGTAAATTGAATGGTACTCCATGGTAGTATGGGAGAAGTTGCGATTAGGCGGCACTCTCTGCTATTCGCTCGCTTTTCTATTTTCGGAAAAGAAAAATGTTGCAGTTACGCGAAAAGTTCGATTACACGAACTGGAATTTAAAGGAAGTTGGTTTTAAGATGCAAGTGATTCAGTTTAGACGGACATTCAGCTATGGAAAGTCGGCAGGGACAAAGATAAATGGACCACCAAAGGTTTGGCAAGGGCGACAGGACATTCAAAAGATACAGCGAGTCCACAGAGTTTAATAAAGTGTCCAAAATATTGGCTTAGTGAAAGACAAAACAAAACAAAAACCATTATTATTTGGAATTTCCAGCATACCTGGCGGTTTGCCTCAGTGGTGCTGTGTACGGACATAACCTTCAGAATGTTTTTCACTCATGGCTTCCGGGCTAGATCTAAATGTGAGATTGACTGACGACTATAACAAGATATCAAGTGCATCGCAAGGTTGAGTCGTTTTATTTGTTTGCTTGTTTGTTTGTTTGTTTGTTTGTTTGTTTGTTTGTTCTTTTATTGTAGCAGTCTGAGTAACCTCTCATGGCTCCGATAATTATGTTGCGAAACTGTTTCATAGCGGCACTAAATGAACTCCCAATTCTGTGAATGGGATCAACATGGCTGAGAAGCGAATTAAATTCATAGGCCATAGGTTAGTGTGAGAGACAGACAACACGCCAGAGAAAATAGGATACCCAACGCACCGAAAGGCACCGTAGACGGACGCCTTAGAAGCTATGGAAAAGTTGAACCGCGGCGAGCGATCGGAAATCCCGAAATCCCGGAATAATTAAAAATCTCAAAAAAGAGGAGAAAGTGGCATTTTGCCGATTCTGCCCACTAAAACACAAGCAGAAACATGCTTAACTCCTCCCGAAAATCTGGTTCTGTTGAGACCCACACAAACAGAAGTGTACAGAAAAGGAACCTCCCCAGTCTACCTGCATATCACACACATTTACAAGCCCGTGTAAACCCCATTTGTGGACACAGATCAGCAGTGGTTAAGTGTGTGGCATCCATTCTGCCGTTGCCAACTATAAAAAGTTCCTGGNGGGGGGGGCATTATTGTTGTTCTTTTTCTTCTTGGCAGAAATAACTGAAGATTTAAGTGAAAATCTGTAAGTGGATTTTTCTGAACGACCGCTGTCTTTGAAACTTTGAATAGAGAGTGGGTGAGGAGGAGGGAGAGGGATTTTGAGAATCACATCTTTTCTCAATTCGCCCCTACTTCCAGAACCTGATATCCTTCATAATAAAAAATAAGGTTATGATTTAGAAGGTTAGAGAAAAAAAAACGTGGTCGTCCCTTCAGCACAAACTGGAGAGGCCTATTGAGAAAAACGAAGATTTCATTAGGGATGGGAAGAGGGGAGGGGGAAAGGTCAGAGGCAAAGGATACTGCGTAATCAGACCTTTATTTTCATTATGATGTGAATAGGCGTCACTTATTGTGATTAATCATTATGACAAGCAAAACAAAAAATAATTTGTGAGGAGAAGCTGACATACTGGCAGGGCGAAGAAGGTAGTAAACAAAGAGGGAATGGCCAATGGAAAGATAGGTTACTGGTCAAGAGACCAGTCAAAAATCATTTTCAAAAATTATAGTTAAACAAGCTACTCTTTAACCCGAAACTGGTTCTGAGGTACAATTTTATGAAACTTATCAATTCGAGAACACAACGGGGATCACACGTTCAACAATTGACATAAAAATACATAAACTGAAATCAGATTCATAGAAGAGAACGTTGTGCTATGTTTCCAGGTGGGCCATTTATAGAAAATCGGGGTTAGTTTTATTGTTTTCATAATAAGGCTCTCTGATATTCACAGCGTCGTCAATATAATCTTCGCCCCTGCTAATTGTAGAGATGCACTTTTACCACAAATATTTGGGTCAACACTCTTTGATCCATTGTCTAACGCTCATCAATCCTCCTGAATGAAATAATATTCTTTATTCAAAAATTAATCGATCACGTATTTAGGTGGAAGGGGGATAAGAGGGAAGAGGCAGGATGGGTGCTAAGCACTTAGTTTGATCTCAAGTGAGCCAAAAAACAAAAAAAAAAGGCATGCAGATTTAATCTGAGATAACAATCCGTGTTACTGCAGTTAAAAAGAAAAGTAAGAGGGAACAAGGCACACATGGAAATTTGATGTAAAAATGCAGCCAGGAATTTTTTTTTAAAGGAAGGCTTCCTAATATTCATAATGCCATCTCTCTCCGATTATAAATACCCTATCATACAGGCTAGTTTCGCTCCTTCTAATTGTAGAGATGCACTTTTACCACAGGTATACTTTGTATTACAGTCTGAAAACAAAACACAAAAAAAAAGCAAGACCGCAGAAAGAAACACACTGAATGGGCATACGCGTCTTTTACACTAGGCAAGGACCCTTGCACCAAATAAGTTCAGGTTCCGGTTACCGTGCCAAAATTAGTTTGTGGTCTCCAGTGGCCGCTCAGACTACGCTGACCAGGTACACTTTACTACGAAACTGGCTAAGTGAAAACCTAATGCTACGACCGTGTCCCAACAGAGTATTAAGTTTTGGGGGTGTCTTTCTTTTTTTCTATAATCAATTCAGCACTCTTCCTCCCAAACTTTCCCGGCGGTAATTCTCATTGAAAATGAGAAAATCTGCAGGAGAATTAACCATTTTCAAAGGTTAACTCATTCATGCATGCGGACTTGTAGTACCATGTCCACATGGCCTATTTCTTTTGTATAATTCGATACAACTTAAATCCTACAGCGTCTCAGTGCATGGTGTTTACCTCAGATCAGGTAACTGACAAACACTTCTGATGTTTACCCTACTAATCTTTGCACTCATGCTTTTTAAAGGATAGCTGTAAAAAGTCAGGGTTCTGTGGTAGTCGAACAGAACAATCAGCCAATCGATGAGAGGAACTATTTACAAGATACAGACCGGAAGCGGAAATTGTGGATGGGCTTATCATGTCTAATTCTCATAGATTTTGGGCATTGATGATTATTTTTAGCCCAGACAATCATGTCCGCGTCTACAGACATTGATAAATCAGGTCCATGTTGATCAGAGATTGGGAAACATTCATTTCTGTCGACAAAAATAATGACATGGGGCCTTGGAAATGACCGCAACAAAATAAAAGGGAAATGAATCGCCCGCTTAAAAATCAGATTATGAATGAAAGCCGTGTTTTATACCCGTATAATTTGATTCCAAAAATTGCATGAATCGCTTCCTGCCTTTCATTTCTTCTGTCTCTCCTCATTTTCATCATTGCTGTGGGTTCCGTCCCTCCTCCTCTCTATTCCAACTCCTCTTTTACGCCATGACACACGGTCATCTTCGATGTTTCTGCTTTTCTGGACATTTTGGAACATGCTGTACGGATCCTGTGTCAGGTTTTTGATCCATGGGTATTATTTTCATATTCGTCCCATCAAATTGTCTTGCATGCAATTTCGCGGTGCCTATCCCTCAAGGATTTATGCTTGTGCAAATTTTGAAGCAGCCGGTGCAGAAAAAAAAGAAATTCATTTAGATGGGTTAGGAGCACATGAAACACGAAATTCAAAAATAAAAGGCGTGGAAAACGGTGGTTAGGTGAAGTGCCCCAAGTGATTGTAGTTCCAGATAGGATTAAACTAAAGCGTTGAAACATTTGCTTGACGAAACTGGTCTCCTTCAGTGCTTATTTCATCTTTTTATTTCATTCTCCCTGTGCATAAGATTTCCATCTGATTCCTTTTAATAATCATTAAATTAATTTGACGTGTAGAAAAAAAAATGAAGACACCCTCCTCAAACAATCAATGGATCCGCCCTCTGATAAATACCACGTTGTCGTTATAAATGGGGAATTAAAAGGATTTAAGAGCGGGGGAGGCAGGGAGTTTTAAAAAAATGGAAATGGCCGAAGCAGCTTAGAGTAGAGAGCACAAGAGAAATCGAGATAAATCTGCGAGGCTCTTTCCCACAAGAGCGTCAATTTCCAGTGCATATTTTTGGTGCGAAATTCCTATTTGCCAGGATTTGCTCGCCTTTACATGAAATTGGCATGAAAAATGACTGTCTTGGGCGGGGAGGGAGAAAAGACCGTTATGATTCGTGTCATAACGCCTTAGCCACGTGATCTAAAACTCTTCAAACATCTTGACCTTTGCTCATCTGTCTCGCGTCCACTCCTAAACATTTGAGGGGCTTTTTTGACTTGTAAATCAGACATCATGACCTAAAAGTGGCCCAAGCCCATGGTTGCCAGACATGGCTCTTTCGTGGCCAAATAACTGACTTTTGGCTCTTTAAAAAAAACTTTTGGCTACCAAATAACTGACTGGCTCTTTGGTTGTTTTTTTGTTTTTTTATTCCTGCGGACTTTGGATTAAAATTGATTAATTTCCAATACAAAACAGTACATTTACTTCTCTCAAACTGGTATTTCAAGTGATCGGACTTGTGTCATAATTGCCTAGTAAACACAAAGCAAAGAAATGTCTCTCTTTCCGGTTAGCAATTAAAAAAAAAAAAAATTATTGTTTAACGTACAAGATTTATGATAATACAAATTATAATACCCATGCATATCAAATACATAAATAGTTTACAGCAAATTTCTTCTCTTATGTCAAATTCTGACGCTTGTAGACTTTTTCTGGATTTGCCTTGGTTCTTTTTTGGCTCTCTTTCGAATGTGAGTTAGCTCCGGCTGGAAAAAAATATATGGCAATCCTTTCCAAGTCCTCTAAAGTACTAAGGAGTGAAATGTCAAATCATTTGTTGACAGGAAGTCTTCCGTTGCGAAACTTTTCTTCCATCCTTACAAAAGTGCTTTTTTACATTTTTTACCCTATAGTTTACTTCCAAGTTACTCCTTGCCTTCAACAGTCATATTTTGGCATCATGTTTTGTTTGTGCAGAAAAATGATGACAGGGTTTTATTGTGAAGACTTACTAAAAAAAAAAATGTCATTTCTGACATTCACACTTCACATACCCTTTTTTTTGGTACCAGAAAGAAAAGTTTCCTTGTTGACAGAGTCTTCAAATAGATCGGCATACCCGCGATGTAAGCTATAAATACTACTTAATCGTAATATGAACACTTCATAACACATGAAATATTGGCAACTACGTATCTATGTCATGTGTACGAACATAACGGTTAAGGTCGCGTGACCAAATGGTGTGAAATTATTCTCAATGCGTGAAAGGTCAGTCATAATTATTCCAGAAATGAATATCAAGACAGGCATTTTTAAAAAAACATTATAGTGTTTTTGCATAGATTACATCCGTCACAAACTTGTTTTTCGATATACGCGCTAATTATCATTGTTGCCAAGTCAGATGTTATGAAGGAGCCATCTCAAACTTGGAAAAGCGCAAAAACAAAGTGACATTAAATCCTCAGAAGTATCCAGATTACGGTCAATCCTTTAAAAGCAAGAAATGACATAATATTAAAACCACTTCTCTTTCGCGGTTTTCTTTTGCGGTTTGTATTCACTTGAAGAGATGAGAAAATGTAAAGAAATGAGATAAAAATGCAACTTTCTTTTAGAAAGTAGCCAAAATGTTGTCAAGAAGCCATGGAGTAAAAAAAAAAATGAGTAGCGCCAAAAACCCTGAAAAGTAGCCAGATTTGGCGCTATAGGAATCAACTTGACACCACTGGCTAGCACTGAGATTTCAAACAAGGCTAACACTACAGTTTTGAATGGTCGTCTTACGCGGAGGCAAAAACTAGAGTGGTGGACAAACTTATGTACATCCAAATGCGTACGGGGCTAATGGATTGATGGTCAGGAAATTGGCACATTTGTAAATAAAATAATCACGGTGCCTTTCGTTTAGGATAAAAATGTATTTGGCTTGTGTGGATATCTCCGTAAAGAGCAGCTAGCATCAAGGGACGGTGCGTCTATAAATACAGTACAAACAACCAGTCGATCGACAGATCGACCGGCCGACCGACCGACCGACCAATTCAATGAAGTTGGAATGTAATGAGACTGTATCATCTAAGTGTAATCCCGTGAGTCAGTGGTAATGAGTGCATGGGAGTTATGGCTTCTGGCTCCACCTTTCCACAAAGACTCACAAAGAAAATTTTAAATTGTAAACATACACTATTGATGCTTGATTTTCGTGTTCATGTCACCGGCTATCCGTCGCCAGCTTCACAGTGGAAATCGATTAAACAGAAATAGCAGGAACAGATAGATCTGTCTGTATTGTCATTATTTATGAATTGAAACAAAGGGTGTAATTAAACAATAGCAGCATGGGGCGCGGTAGAAGAAGAAAAAAGTTTGAACTAGTCTATTTCATATGTGTGTGTGTGTGTGTGTGTGTGTGTGTGTGTGTGTGTGTGTGTGTGTGTGTGTGTGTGTGTGTGTGTGTGTGTGTGTGTGTGTGTGTGTGTGTGTGAAGTATATTGAGTTAACAATAAAATGTAAAGAATAATTGGTTGGTGTTGGAACGCTTTCGGACATGCATATTTTTTTTTTTCTGGAGTTCATCAGTTCAGCTAAACCAACTCCTGTATTGATCATTATTTTACGTCCACCAAGATACCACAGGTCTGAAATTACAATCACATAAAAAATGATAATCATATTTCTAAAGATCGAGTATGAGCAAGGCAAGTCAAAATTGACTCTGTGTGTAGGTGAAGGGGTGGGGGGGAAGGGGAGGTGCCAAGACAATGGTCCGCGAGGTCAATCTCGAAACAAATGCTGTGTAACTCAAGTTCCCAAATAGTGTCATATAGGCTACATGTCATTGTTCCCATTGGCGAAATTAGAGGATGCAAAGTGGTCGAATGGTTACGGCGTTAGACTCAGGATCTGAAGATTGTAGGCTCGTCATGGTCATGTTGTAGATGTTTTGGGGAGGCATCTCATGCACATTTTGTCCAGCCCACCTGTCTAGCGTCTGTAAAAGTGGTACCTAGCTATGAGAAGTTAAAAGCTATTTTCAGATCGCAACAAACCTTCACTATTGGGCACTTCAAGTTTTCAAATTTTTCATTTCCGGTGTTGTTAACTTTGCCTGTGACGACTTTGAGCAACGCACCATTCTGTCCCGGTGGCAGAGTGGCCAAGAGGTAGAGCGCTTGTCGGTTGGTGAAAAGGTCCCTGGTTCAAGAATTGCAAGCTTGAGGTTCGACTTGGATATGTTAAGGTAATATACAGCAATAATAAATGAT
>JAWQUT010000362.1:466863-484363 GCA_033807755.1 Ellobium chinense | reverse complement strand
TTTGAGATATTGTGGTCCAGCACTTGAGAGAAACTTGCAAATTTCAGAGAATGCAGCTTCTACAATCACAATGGACACCATTTCCTCTATCATATGGGTGTGTAAAGGGGAAAAAGTAAATATTCCAGTGTGGTAAAAGAAAGTGCAGTATTGTTGGTGCGCAACATTCGTTGCAAGATTTTCAGGAGATGGAAACACTCGCTCATTAGAGCTAAAAATTCAAGATCTAAAGTGGCAAATCTGTTTTCGTTCACTATACAGTGATTACAGCTGATAAAATCTAACTACTTTCATATGATACAAGTGGGTTTTTTTTGGTGAAAGATTTCATATGAGTGTGTGTGTGTGTGTGTGTGTGTGTGTGTGTGTGTGTGTGTGTGTGTGTGTATGTGTGTGTGTGCGCGTGCGTGCGTGCGTGCACACACACACACACACACACACACACACACACACACACACACACACACACAATCGCATTAAGATGCTTTAAAGCTGCAGGAGGTCTACCATAGAGGTGTCCGCGACCTCCTCAGTTCTTCTTGACTACATTTATTTTTCTTTTAAGAACTGCATCTGTGGTTTTACTGATATATCATATACTTTGCTGGATCATTATCTACTTAAGGTCATAATCAATGGAAGAATAAGATAATTGGGGGAAGAGAGAGAGTGTCACTGCACAATCTCCGATTCAAAATTTCGCTACCTATTGATTGCGGAAAAACTGAACTTACTCATTTTAATGAAAGGTTACTGGGATTTTGCAGAGATGGCAAGATACGTAAAATGCCAAATGTCGTGTCATTTTTACTGCCTCAAATACGAGAGAAGTGTGTGTGTGTGTGTGTGTGTGTGTGTGTGTGTGGTGTGTGTGTGTGTGTGTGTGTGTGTGTGTGTGTGTGTGTGTGTGTGTGTGTGTTTAAAGTCAATTTCGGTGACCTGGAGCTCATTAAAAGCAGTTATAGACTTGAGATCCAGAATGAGAATGGGTAGGCAAGCAGTTCATTTTCAGAACTGGCATTTGCAATTGCAAATCAGGCATCATAATTAGTACCTTCGTTTGTATTCATTCATTGTACAGTACTATCACAGTTTGAACGAGCTTACATCACCCATGTTTGCTAAATTGATTTCGTACATTTGTGGTGGTATGATCACATACAACTTTTAAAAAGAAATAGAAAAATGAGAGAAAATGAATTTAATTGCATGAAAGTTCTAATAAATGCTTATATTGTTTACATAGGAGTTGAAAAAGGTCATACCGAGCAAAAGTATTTATACGAATCAGTCGGCAAACATTTCACATTCACTCTACAGTGGAGATGAAAGTGAGACATCTCTTGCAGCGGCAAGTAAGTAGAAATCAGGCAATAAAGACATAATTAGCTCATTAAAAAATTTGGTTCATACAAGGATGTTGTAACACTTGAAGCTCATCAGAACAATATGCAGGTATTAACAAAGTTTAGTTTTGATGTATACATTCGTTTCTAGACATCCCACGATCTGGTTGTTCAAAGCTGAAATTAAGGGTTTCTTTCATTGCCATCATTATTTATCTGAAAGAAGGATATCTGAACAGAAAGACGTCATCATTATCATCATCATCAACAACAACAACAACAAAACAACAACAACAACAACAACAACAACAACAACAACAATTACCACTACACAATACTACTACCACGACCACAGCTGTTACCATTATTACTGATGCTGCTGCTGCTCCTCGTCCTACTACTTCTGCTGCTGTTACTATTTCCACTACTACAACAACGACTACAACTACTACCAGTTTCACCATTACTACTAAAATTGCTGGTGTTTCTACCTCTACTACAAGTGGCTGATCTACTACTCTTTAATACTAGTCATCGTAGAAAAGGAACACAGAATACCCCTTGCGCTAGAAGAGTAATGATATAGTCATACGTAGAACTTTTGCCTGGCTATCAGTGTGGATTTACATTCGTTCCAAATTGGCTTGTACTTTTACGAGCGTACTCTTATGTTCTGTATTCGACTCCCTTCCCGCCACTCGAGGGCTGCAAACCCTCAAACGAAGTCTGAATTTAGATTTTTTTTTGTTTTGTTCTTTATAGAGACATCCTGACAGGACGATTGTCTGTTATTAGAACATGTTATGTAGAACAAGTAAAAAAAAAATAGGATAGACTAATCATATAACACAGTAGCATTAGGCCAAAAAAAAATTAAAAAAACCGCAGGAAAGATGACTAATAGTCTAAATGAATGGGTTGTAATTTCAGTACTTTTCATAATAATATAAGATTAGTCGAAATAGTCATTCTACAGACGGCCTCTTTTAAGGACATTGTCTATGGTTACGTAAAACGTCGTATTCTACAAAAATATACTTTGGTGAAAAACGAGATGACACGATATCGTTTTATTAACATTGAGAAACATAATATATTATCTTCTCCCAAACTTGTTACTCCTCAAGCATTTCAATTCACAATGAATTCTGACAGTCTATTATCATGAGAATCAGCTCAAAAAAATTCTTGACACCATGATATCAACATCTGTGTTTGATCTGATTTTGTAAAAATACGACTCTGTCCACTAACAGGGCTTATATCTGATGATACGCAGCTGGTGTAGAGTTCTTAATCATCTTCATCTCCTTTGTCCGAAATATATTACAGCGTTGCGGTGGTGCAGAAACATACGCGATGGGTATATTGTGTAGATACCAAATCTGTGGACTAATAATATCTTAAATACATTCATTGTGTCTTGATTTAATAATTATGAAAATTTATTATACAATAATGAATGCATTTCTTTCTGCGTTTGCGCTCCTGTACATTATGCCAAAACCGACTTGATTGAAAAAAGGAAAAATAGGATTTTTATTCACGCTGGAGGAAACAATGTGTTCAGTGCCATAAAATGCTTACATCTCATTCATTATATATACACACAGGATAGTAGGCATCATGCATATTAATACACAATATTATAAATGAAATACATAACGAAGTCATTGGTGAAGCGCCCTGATACCTCCTCCCCCAGCTCCAAAGCCAGGTACTTATCTACACCAGGGGATAGGAGCTGAAGTGTCTTCCCCAAGGCCACAACAAAGTAAACGTCTGACAGTTATAAATGCCGTCCTGGTGTGGAAGTCCAGTACACAGTGATTTATTCATTGAGTTTCAAACACTGGATAAGTTAGTTTTCTTCACTTTGTTGGGCACTGTTTTGACGTCAGTGTTCAGGTCGTGTTCGGCGAACCACGAATTAGGTCAATACACATTTTGGCTTCCTAGGAAGAAAAAGCAATTTTATCTTTACCGGTTGACTTTCTCCGAGCACTTTTACTCCTCCTCGCCTTCCACACCACTCCAAACAACATTTTTTTTTTGGTAGCTGGACTAGCTCTGGAAATACACCGGCAAACCCGAAGTTACAGTTCGTCTACTTGATCCTAAGCTCTGGTGAATTAGAGAATAATGAGGCAGCCTGTACAGACCTGCAGTTCTTTGTTGATTATCTACTGCAGCCACTGCATTGTGTCCATTGATTTACTTTGAGCAATCTTACACCCCCATCCCTCCACTCCCTACTGTCTTCCTTCATCATCCCAAACAACATTATTTTACGATAGGAGTAGATCTGGAATCACGCTGGCAAACTCGAAGTTATACATAGCTTTTCTGTTTGAGCCTGGGGTCTTATAAATTGGAGAATAACATGAGAGCCCGTATAAACCTGCAGCTCTCACAAATTAATGCCGCTTTTGTTACCTACCACAGCAGCCGCTGTATAGGATTCATTGACGACTTTCTTCGAGCACTTTTACTTTCTCTTTTCCCACTCCCACCTTCCACCACCCCGAACAAATTTTTTTTTTAACGAGAGGACAAATTCTGAAAACACACTGGAAAACCCGGCATTATTGTCTTTCTGTTTGAGCCTAAGGCCTTATAAATCGGAGAACTAGATGGCAGCCTAAACAAACTTGCAATCCTCACAAAGTTGTTTATTTTTCTTATGCAACAGCTGTACTGGGTTCATTGATTTTCTCCGAGTACTCCTCATAGTCCCACCCCCAATTCTCCTTCCTCCACCACCACCTAAAATAACTTTTTCTTCTAAATTTACCACAGGAGTAGTTCTGAAACACTCTTTCTATTTGAGCCTGAGGCCTTATAAATCATAGAATTACATGACAGTCTGTATGGACCTGCAGATCCCACAAACCAATGCCCCTTTCACTAACCACGAAGCAACTGTATTGGGTCCATCATTAGGAGCGCAGTCTTGAAAGGTAGCTGCACTTACTGACCGATAAGTGTGAAATAAAGCACCCATTTCCTCACTTGGGCGCAGTACCCCGACACACGTCATTATCACCATTATTCTAATTCGGGTTTTGACGCCTTTGGCCCAGAAGTCACATTGTGCATGTTGTGTCAGAACCTCGGACCTCTGGCTGGTAGTTTCGTGCTAAGATAGGAAATTGCGAAATATTCCTTATGTAATTCACAGACAGAGACACAAAACTTGTTGGAATATTGCACATATTATTTGTTCAGGTACTTCACATAATGTCATACTGAGAAGGTTAGTGCTCTTTCCCGGACTGAGCCAGTGTCGGACTATCGCACCAACCAATGCCAGTGACAGAAACCGTTTCAACTCTATAATTACACTGTAGATTAGAAAGTTCTACATCAATGGGTGTACTTTATTATACAATACACCTCGTTCACTGGTAGAAAAAAGAATCGTTATGCTAAGTGCGATTTTACGAAAATGAGACAAGTGTTTTCTTGATTCTTCTGTAAAATATGGATTTTGGCTTTTATCAGGGTATCGCACCTACGGGACGATTTAATGTCTGATGGTAATTGAAAGGTGTAGGCCAGTAATTTATGGGCAAGCATGTGTGTGTATCTGTTTCTGTTCTGAGCGGCACAACTAAACACCAATTATCGCTGTGGTGAATGGGGTAAATGTCTATACACTGAAACCTATGAGCGTGAAAAAAAACAACATTGTCATCTTATTGTGAAACTACGTTATCGTAATTGAATTTGTGAGGGAACAAAACAAAACAAAACAAAACAATACTGTCTGAATAGTCCCAGAGGAGGACAAAGGAACAGTTTCGTCCTGAAAAATCCTTCTTGAATATACAACTTTTCTCTTAATCACAAAACTAGGACAGAAAAATTCACTATATGCAACTATATGAAATCTCATCACAAAGGAACCTGGTGCTCCGCAACACCAGTATAATACAATAATGAGGTGGGTGTGGAGGGGGGTCGAGGGGACAGGTAGTATCCAAGTCACCTGTGTTGTTGCGACTAGTCAAGAGATGGCACATTCGTCTCTAGCTAACATCTCGGTGCTGAGAAGACGAGAGAAGCGAGATCATAGCCGAAGAAGGATCTTAGCCAACGATCGGAAGTAGAGACTGAAGATAAATACAGAAATTAAAAATGCATCTTAATTATGCCATCGTTGATCAAAGAACCCACCGTCAGTGGTAAAGGTCGGGTGTTGCCGATGTGGGTGGCTTAAAAAGCTCCTTGTTACAGTATGACATAATATTCATGTAGGCGAGATCTTACAGGATGTTCGCATTTTTAACTCTTATTCTGTCAGTGAATATGAGCAGTCAGATCGGAAAAGAAAAGGGAAAAAAATCACAAGCCGTGGTAAAGGGAGAAAAATTCACCATAGCTAGTGATTTCTTTCTCAGGTAAAAATAGTTCTTGCAGTAAGCATGTTGAAAGGATTATTTTCTAGAGAAAAAAAATCATTTTCAGGGATAGATCAGGCCATTAACCGAAACTGGATTTTAAGCGGTGATAGTTGGAACTGCTGCAATTTGATTTGCAATCTATTTTACGGGATACCATTTAACCATTTTCCTTTGTTCGACAGACACTCATATTCTTATGTGATTTTAAAAATACCTATTTCGTGCCCTTCAGGCTTAGATCAATGGCAAAGTCCGTAGTCTATGTAATATCTTCTTTAGTATGATGAATATAAAACTTCTGCATGTTCTGCAAGTCCTGTAAATGTTTTGTTGTATGTTACTATGTACATGAATTTCTAGACGAAGCAGCAACATTTCGAATGTCATCAATGGCTACATTGTAAATGTAGGACTGATACTTTATTTTAAGACCACTTTGAATTCCACAATTTCCCTTTAGTTAGTTGTCTTTGACAGTAAACTGCTTGCCCTCCCTTTTCTATTCATTTATTTTGTTTTTTCTGAATTGCTTGTTTTTATTTTTCTCCTCATTTATTTTGTTTTCCTACTCAAATAAAGTATGTCTCTTAAAGTTAAGCGGTGACATTACCTTCGAATGCTCATTTCACCACTGAAAAAAACAACAACAAACTCTGTTCAATGTAACATATATATGCACTAGGTAACATGAATCACACCCTTCCAAACATTATCTTGGCTATAGAAATGTCACTAAATGGAAAAAAAAGAAAGACAACAGCTCTTCATCTCCCTGCATGAACTTTGCCTGTTATTCTCACTTATGTAGTTGCGCGAGAAGATGATAACGCAGCCCTAAACTTGAATTGTAAGATGGAAAAACCTTTGCTACTTTTATCATATTTATTTTTCTTTTTTGATGAAAACCACGATCGTTTTAAAATAAATGTAATAACTATGTTTTCGCATGTCATTACTCGCATTCTTTCTTTAAGTGAATAAAGACTGGTATCAAATACTAAATTTACTCTTTTTCACATTTTTTTTTTTGTTTGAGTCTTTAGCTTGAAAAACGCCAGAAGTGTTTAATTTTAATTTCGTGACACAAGACATCCTTTTAAACGTTAATTTATTATTCCGTAGGGCATAGATGCACTCTCTGGAGAGAGGATAATACTACACCCAGCCTGGCACTAGCAGTTTATAAAAGTCACCACTCTCCAGCCTCAAGTCGAACTGTCATTACGGTTTGCTCTTTGCCCCGTCAGTAACTTGATTTCCTTCTTTTTGACCTTGCTGCAGTATTGGCGCTGAATTCTTAATTCGGGGCTTTCAGTGATGGGGAATAGAAACGAACTCGGTAATGTTATTAAAGGGATGTTCCATGGGGAATGCGACCTGACAGACGGGGGTTGACGTTTGAATTGATCTTCAGAATAAGCACATTTCTTTAAAAAGTCCACAAACACTTTCCGGTGCCATCATTTCATTTGAGCTCAATTCACGTAGTTCTTTCTCAGTCACCGTGGCTAGATCTGCCACATAAGCAAAGCTGTGGTTCTTAGAGTAACCTAATGGATTCAAGTCAAATAAATTTTTTAATGCTTTTGTTACTTACCGGCAGAAGCATCGTTTCTACTTTCTTATTTACTGCGATGATTGTCACCGTTTACAATACCTACTTACCTATAAATATTCCCCGTACAATATGAGATCTATGGCACTAGAAACGTGGATGATATGTATTTTGTTTCATGAATTAATAAACACTATCATAATTATGTTAGCTAGTCTTTCTTATCATAGAACAACTGTTCATTAAATCACCCCACCCCTTCTCATTTGTGCCTTGTTTAGCTCTGCTCCTACATTTTTCTGCATATGCATCACTACAATTTCATCCTATCGCTTAGATGTAGTATGCAGTATGGTTCTATTAGCACGGGTGATATACAGATATTAATAGATAATGTGAACATGTCCCGCTTACAATTTGTAGGTCTTGATTGTCAAGGGAGCCCACCTGCTGGTCGGGAGACCAAAATAATTATAGCCCGTCAGCGAATATGCTATTTGCAGTAGACTTGTATCAGGGACGGGTTAAAAAAAAATAGAACTTTGAGTCACTCTCTACCTATTGTCAACTCATTTCAAAGAGGATTCCATTCATCAACCTCTTTGAGTTATAAACGCACAGACATCCAGTGTTAATGAACTCCGCATACTATTATGGTTGCAAAAGTATTGAGATTCGCTAAGCCTTAGGGGTACACTGCAATGCACTTTAGAGTGTGCGTGAACGCTATGACTGCCTGCAGCCATCTTGACAAGGGCAAACCCACTAGACCTACCAGACCTAAACAATCTAATAATTTGTCAGATTTAGTCATCGTCAAGCACGAATCCTGGAATGGGTTAAACTAGGGCGCTTGCCATTTTGTGCCAGGAGTACGACAGTGTGAGAGAGTACTTGTAGGAAGACTTTTAGGGAGAGACGCGGCCTTTTCTCGCGGCCTTTTTTGTAGAGATTGTAATGCAGAAAACATGTTTGGCAATTTACCACCATGTTGCATTTGAGTTTCCATGCAAAAGTGCACACCAGAGTGCTGAATGGTACTTGTCTGCGTTATGGGCCATGATCTTAGAAGACTGTTATTTGCGACAGCACCTATTATCTGACACCAGATTTCACCTCGTCTCTAATAAATATAACTTTACATGTATGTTCAAACACTTTTTTTTTTGTTGTTGACTTTCTTTGTTGACACAATTAGTTATTTTACACGAACGTGTTTTCAGTTTTTCGGAATGCTTTATCTAGTGAGAAAATCCAGAAATGCCCATGTATGAATGGTCTGTACTGCGGGGTATTTAAGAGACATGAGCGAAACATTAAACAACAGGTGTTAGCGCCCCCGCCCCCCCCCCCNCCCCCCCAAAAAAAAAAGTTGTTCTACGATCTTTATGGGAAAAGAATGCACTATTCAGCATTTTGATATGCACTTTAGCATAGAAACTCCTATGTACTTAATACTGTAAAATATTTCTGGGAAAGAGGAGGGAACAGTTCAGTCTGACGTCACATACTCAAGCGCTCATCTATCGCTCGTGTTGACGTATGAGATCCTATCCCACAAATTTGGTCAACTGCAATCAGTCTCTTTAGAATTTTAAACCGATTCTGGAGACTTCATAGGAGATTCATGTACGAGGTCAAAAACATAAGACCCTAGTCATTTTGTAAGTAATTTGTTCTCTTCACCCCAAGTAATTCAGTCTGTCTTGCGGCCGGTCAAAATGAGGCTTAATAAGTCACCAAGTAGTTTGCATGACATGAAAGCTTCATGTGTGTACGGTCAGTAGATGTAAAATAGTTTGACTTAGCATTATTCTGGTCCGAGATATCTCATTTTAAAGTGGCAGAGGGTTACTCCGATGACATTTTTAAAATGTCACTTTTAAAGTCATCCAATATGTCTACAAAAAAAAAAAATAAATAAATTATAAACTTGTATTGCTCAATTGTTCATGAAACCTGGATTTCTGCTAGAAACATATATTCGATACCAAAACAGCCCCAATCACCTTTTGAGCTTGATAAGTTGCTTGTCTAGCGACGTAAGCCAAATTTTGACCTGGCTTGTCCGCTTCACCCCAAGTAATTTATCCTCTTTACCCAAATGAAAAGCAATGACGGTTTGCTCCATTGCGTGTGCTCCATACCTTATCTTTTTTACAATACAACGTTATGCATCCATCTACATAGATGATTGATGGTACAGATCTATGAAGATAACCGGTTTGACTAATGGGGATGTACTTTTGTCTTTAGGACGCGCTTGCACTTTTGTTCTTGGGATGCGTTGTTTGGGTCGTAGGATGACTACCATCCGGCTACGTTTGTCTGGTCCCCGCGGGTGCACAAAAGTGGCGGTCCCTCGGAAATTCTGAGTAAGGGAAATAGAAGTCTTCAGAAAGACTGCGACGGATGCGCAGATGCTAGAAAAGGATGCGCTAATTTGCGAGCGGTACACCTATACTTATATCTGTGCCTCATGTATTAGCATACATACCATCGTTGATCTTTGCCACATCTTTCTCCAACACAAGGTCATTGATAAAAAGTCCCACTAACAAATCTGAAACCGTAGAAAGTGGCAGCCATTTTGTCGAGCTCCCTCTACCGGTGAACCGCATAAGATTCCAGAATTTTAACTAACGTCTGGACTGTCCACTCTCGTCCCCGCCGCAGCTATCGCACTGGGGCAAAAAACATATCCGAGACTTAAAAAATTCAGGCTTGAGCCGGTGAGAAAACACAAACACGAGCCAGACGAACATTAACCGTAAATGTGCAATAAGTTGAGCTTCGGACCGAGTCTCTTTATGGCCGTGCCACAATCAGCCTGGTGTGAAATTTAGCACATAATTCAGCAGCTCTGCCCCCATAAACAGCAACAAGATGTCCTAGGGCCAGACGGCCGGAAGTTTACGCCACAAACATCGACCGATAATGGTCGACGACAGAGCTATTATGGGGAATATGGTTTACACCTACTGTGGTTTAAATAAGAAAAAACGCCACAAGAGTTTCTTCACAGTAGTGACTATCGTGCAAGAATGAAGGTAGAAGATTATTGTATCCCATGGGAATAAGAAAGTTAAAGACGACTCTACATAATCAAAACTGCGTCGTATTTTAATTAAAATTTTGGTGGTGTTATTATTGTTGTTGAAAGCTTAATCCTTGTGCGGGGGGACACGGATTTAGTAGATCTAATTACTATCTGCGCATAATGCGGTGTTCTGCCAAACCGAGAGAATCGAAAAAAAAATGACTAGCCCGGCCAGTATCAAAGCAGTCAGCTGGCAAGTCAAACTGCGACGCAATAGGTTGGCGGAATCAGATGATACGGCCAAGTGATCTGGCTCTAATGGAGGTGTAGCATTAGGAAGATTAACCCCGTTGCCACGTAAGATGTCCATGTACATTCTTACCGTTTGTTACAAACAGCTCCTAGACGTATTGGTGCGTTTCGAAATTAGTCGTCCTTTGTCGTATCCGACGTACCCATAAGTTATATTTCCCTTATAATGAACTATTCTCACGTGAAGACTGAAGAGCTCATGGTAATTTGATGACACCATCAAGTGAACAAAAATGATGTAGCGAAGAGGGGAAGGAAGTTCTGATGATTGCGGAAGATCATTTGATATATCTGACTTTAAAGTGTCAGTACTTTTCCGTCGTTACTGAAATATATTCGAAGAGAGGAATGACACATTTAAGAAGTGCAGTACGTGTGTTAATTTGTTAAATGTCACAGATATTACAAATGAAATGTCGAACACGTCATATAAAAGGATTTGACAGCGCCCTTCTCAAACACAAACACCTGTTTCGCTGCCGCTTTTCTCCTCTCCCAGCAAAAATTTGGTTGCAACCGAACTTTATGATTTCCAGACCACCTCCTCTTCCCCCGACTCGTCCCCATTCCACCCAGATCCTCTTCTCAAAGAAAAAAAACGTTTTATAAAACTATCCAGCTCCAGACATGAATGGTTAAGTAAATCAGCTGTAGTAAATTCTTCTAATTTCCTTTCTCGTCACGCGGGCCTCATAAGTCTCTGACCCACAATCCCTTCCTGGCTATCCTGGCCCGTTGATTGGTCATCTTATATCATTGGCTATTTCCATTACTGTCCAAGCTTTACGGGGTTAAGTGTCCGGGATCGATTCGGAGGAATATGAAACCTTCCAACGGCACTCTGCCGAAATAGAGCAAGGAGAATGCTTTTCCTGAGGAGCCATTTTGGAGAAGAATGAGGAAGAAGAAGAAGATGGAGAAGGAGAAGAAAAGAGGGAAAAGATGGCAGAGAAAAATATACCGCAGTGAAAGGTCCCATCTAAGCTTAACGACCAAGTTGTTTTCCAAACTGTAAGTTATTTGAGTTACAGCCCTAGTTAGGGATCCACAGTTACCAATTCTTCTTTCACGGATGTTCTCGTGTTTAGACTTTCTTGACTGTGTCCAGCTGAAGTGAGGTGAACGAAGTGTCCGGCATTTTGACTATGGCGTATCGACCACACACACACACACACACACACACACACTCTTCACCACACCACACCACACCACACTACAATGTGTATAAAAACACAAGTATGCATATTGTGTGTATTTATATACCCCCCTCTCCCCCCCNCCCCCGTCCAAGAAAATACTTCACAGTCGAAATAACACAGGAGTCTCATAGATAATGGAGTGAAGTGTAAGGCTCATTCAGATATAATCTATAATTGTTGAAAGTTTTGTTTTTACCTAGGTGCCATACTTTTGTCAGAGCACAAAAATTAGAAACATGTGTCAAAAAATGACATGCCGGGGCCAATGTGTCAGCCACACACCTGGCATGCTATCGTTAGACATGTGTCTGTCATTAATTTTTTTTTTTTTAGCTGTGACATACCGTAACACCATGCTTATGCAATTTGCAGCATTACCAGGCAGTATCTATTCTCTAATGTGAGCAAATTTTAGTAAGCTATGAGTTTGGCCGGTGTACATGTATAGAGGAATATGTCATGTGTTTTCTATTTTTTCCTTATGAATAATGTCGTTACAATGCATTAGTGTACCTAGTCTTATTGTGGCTCATGGCTTAATAAATTTTCTGCTTCTAATTCTGATTTAATAATTGCCCATATTGACTGGAAGAAGTTTTTAATGCCCTAACCACATCATATAGGAATTGGTTTAATAGTAAGTTTTCATCCTGCAATATCCTGCCTCAACACCGGCTTCAGCCACATGGAATAACGCTCCCATCTTGGATCAGAGAACTGGCCACTCAAGAGGCCATTGAGAGGCCAGTTGTCCAATCTTTAATCAGCTTTGTGGAGGTCTTTCTATAGTCCTGGTTGGATGGGTGGCCAAAAGTGGCCAGCGTATTGGAAGACCGTACGCTGAGCGCTGTGCTTTGGGCGCCTTCTACAGACAAATGGTCGTAATCGATTACCAATAGCAGTCTTATTTATATACTGGATATGCGGTCGCTGAAGGGCTATACTGTTTTGTAGAAATACTCATTGTCCAGGAATAGACAATGAACACGGAATTTAGTTACTGGGAAATGAATCCTGTGTCTTTCTTAACTAGTATTCACTCAGTGGCCAGATGCGCGTTCTTGTGTCTCGTTTACAGTAAATTTATTGCCTGCCCCGTCACACATAGCTATCGCTGTAACAGGTGGCAGTCACTTGTTGCTTTGCGTAATATTACACTTTTAATAAAGCAGATTGTATGTACTCATGTCTATTCTCAATACTTTAGAAAACGGCGATTTTACATAATGTGACTTTCTGCAGTGCTTTCCTGGCAACAGAGAGCAAGAAATAAAACACTGTCTAGTTAAAAGCACTTTTAACCTATTCATTTCTTATAGTCAAAAGACTGTAATAGACAATCTTGGCAAACTGAGAAAATTTCATTCTCTCTCTGCTCGCTATATTCCCATGCCGTCTACTGATGGCGCTTGAAGCTATTGCGCGCGTGTCCAGTGATACTATAAGTAATGTGCTAAGTGTCTGTTAGAAATCAGTATGAATAAAGTATCCCCTTTCTTATACACTAGATTTTATCTAAAAGTCGATTCATCTTATCGTAATGAGCCTAAATTTCAGTACTCTACGAGTACATGCATCACTTTTCGTCAGCTGCTCGCTCCTGCTTGGCTGCCATTTGTAATTGATCACCGAAGTCAAACGCAATCTCATGTTTATGAACCTCTGGTATCGTCCACGTTCACTCAGCAATGACACTGCGCTATTATTGGTCCATGTCAAGAGGTGTCAAAGCGCCACTGAGATGGCCTTCAAGATTCGTTCAGTGCAAGACATGTGGAAGGCCTCGGTCTGTAAAAGTGATGGGGGAAAGTAATATTGTTCTCTAAAGAATTACATTCCTACATGTTATAACAGAGAACATGAGGAATTTAGTTACATAATAATAGGCCTTTGCTCTAATTCTATTTTAAAGAGTTCTTCGAGACTACCTCTATAATGATGCTTCATATACGGCGTTCAACTAAATACTGGATCACATTGGTTGAATAGGCAAAGAGCCATGCCAGAAAGATCTTCCTCCCAACGTCTTTCCCCCTACTTATTCCTGTAACAAAATGCCGAACACCCTGACGTGCTGTATGGGATTTTTACTACTTACCTTTTTAGTACTCACGTCCAGCTCACGGATACAGAATACGATAATATGCTTAATACATATGACCAGTAAAATTGGAGGTGTCAGCAAGTTGGTGGGCGCACAGGGACCGTCAAAGCGAACAGAAGAATTAAAACATGGCTTCTTAGCCTATGTTTTTTTTTTGTTTTTTGTATCGAAAGTTCCCGAACTCTTTACAGCTCAGTAATCAATCACGTCACAGCACGTTCACAAGACATAACATCTTCATGGCCGTATATAATAACAATAATAATAATAATAATGCGATTTATAAGTCTCCTACCCAAGCTAATATCCGCTCACCCGACTTCACATTGTCGTTACCCCAGCAGGCTTGATCACTCTGACATCTTCTCTACTCGCCAGGAAATATACAGTGCCGCTGCCATAAGATGAATGCGCTGATCACTATAGCGTTCTGACAATCTCTCTCACTGTCTATAGCCAGATACCCATTTTGCGGAATAAAATACTTTTCCAAGGCACTTGCATCAGCACCGTGGTCGGGATTCGAACCCATGACTTTTATATCTTGAGTCCAACGCAGGAAGTATTCGGCAACGCTGCCCTACGCTTCTCAGGATTAAAAAAAAAAAAGATTATATTACTGTATCGAAAACAGAATGTCCTCTTCATGGCCTGGATACGAAACCTCAAAAACGCCATTCTGGCCGAAGTGAGAGTTTTGATGCCTCTGGATAGCTAATAATGTGGTGTATATTGTATCAAAACCTCAGGCATCTAAATTCAGTAGTTTAGTGGTGCGATAGGAATACGATTTTTCGATGACATAGATTTAACTCCGGAATATCTACTTAAAGGACCGAAAAGAAATTGGAATATCGCACTGAGCTTTTTCCTTGACAAAAATCTGCTCAGGTTCTTCAGAAAATGTCACTTATCGGAGAAATGCTGTGTGCATTAGCCATAGCCCGACAGAAGTCTTTGTAAGGTTGCGCACTTGAGAAAGTTTGTGCACATATTTTTGCACTCCCTACCTACCCACCCACACAATTCGATCGATAGCTTGGTGTATCATCCACTTACTAATACTTCCTCAATCAGTGACGGTGATCAATGAACCACTCAGCAAATCAATCAGTCAGTCAGTCATGACAGTCGACGTGTCCAGCCATCGTCGCAGTCTTTGCGTGTGGTCATGTCACCTCGTGTACGCAGCGGCGCTCACAATGCACTTCCCGTCTTGCTTTACAGGACACTTGCGCTCACGAAGGGGATGAATTTCCCCGGCTTAATCTAGAGCCTAACCCAACCCTCGGAGCCTGTTAGTGAAAATCGTCCCGTCTTAATTGGATCACAGGCCGGTGGCCGATCCACGCAAACAGATAGCGTGGCAGAATCGATGGGGGACGGTTCGATCTCGACGTGCGAAGATAATTAAAAGAATGGCTTGTAGAGGGTCTCTAATGACAACCGCCGCTGTGGATACAAAGTAATTGTTTCCTAAATGCTCTGGGAAATGAGGAGCTACCTGTTGCTGGCGCGGGCGTCTGGCTTGTTGACTCGGGCGCATATTCTTGCTCGCGACAGCCCCCTCACCAGCAGATGTCGTCTCAGTATTAGAGTAACCTTGATTTACCTCTCAGAGGGGATCCTCGGTTGCATGGCGCCTGGCGGGCGCCTCTATCGGTCAGGCGAGATCACAAGCTGAGATTTTTCGAAGGCATTTTCGGCAAATTTCGGTAATATTCGGGGCGCCATATTTTTTTTTCATGCAAATGCAGCCCTTGAATTCCAGACATATAGCAGCATGTTAGATGGGAATGTTTGTGTGAAAACAGAGAAACCCAAAATTTATTCAGTTTTTCTGTCATGTTCGGTGCAGTGTGATCCACACACATACAGTGGCATTGAAACAAAACCTACATACATACATACATACATACATACATACATACATTACATACATACATACATACATACATACATACATACATACATACATACATTCACACACATATCCAGGCACCCACATGCATAAACGCAAACACAAATTGGCTCTAAATCTTCGGCAAGGAACATACTGTCTGACGCCACAACAAGACTGGGTAGACCAGCTTCTGTGACACTCACCAACACAGAATATTATTTTTTCTATAATCAGTACATAATCTGTGCTCAGTAACAGATTATGTTGTTGGGATACCGAGGTAGGCTTACCTCTCACTGGGGTTCTCTGATTCCTGTTGGCTGAATGGGCGCCCGCTTGTCTCGTCAAAATTTTGTCAAAATGTAAGTCGCTTTGTTCATAATACAAAGGACAAAGGACAATCTAGCTTATTCGAAAGGGCTGAGGGCAGAGGAGGATCATCTTCAGTTACAGTGAATGATCAATATGATATTTTTGCGCTGTATGTTTTTTGGAAAACTAATGTCAATTCATTAAAGCATTGCCTGATGCATCATCATAGTTTTAGCACTGCATATAATTATGTACGTTGGCAGTGGGTCAGTGTTAGGTACTCTGTGCTACTAAAAGCCTACCGAGATATAAAAGGAGAGGAGAACGATCATGGGACTAGTCTAGTCACTAATTTGAATTTAATGGCATTGTTCAAATCAGGGAAAATTATTTTTTCACAGTTTCAGGAGTAATGCATTTCATATGGCATAAAAGCAGATGGCTAGTTTACTGTCCGTCCGAAGGTTACCAAAAAAAAAACAACCCAAAAAACATAAAATCGTCTAACATTTGAAATATTAAAGCAAATCCATCTGAGTCAAGGGAGTATCTCCTGCCATTATTGTCGGGGCTCACTTTCCGACGATAACCATCGAATGGCAAAGCTTTAAGATCGTAATGGGAATTATTAGGTGTCAGTGGCCTTCACTCAGGCAAGTCACAGTGCTCAGGAGGAGATTCCATGGCCAAATTTGAATGATCTTCATACCTCATTGTTTGGTCCGGCGCTATTCCACATCTATAACGCCAGTCAGTCTGCTGCATGGGAGAAAAATGTAGAAATGGGACATGGGAGACTAGAGGAAAAGCACAAGAAAGATGGTCTGGTGGGTCAAGAGAATAACCAATGGGATATTTTTGCCATGGAATGAGCCGTCTTTATTCCACTTACCTCGTAGGCTACGAGACGTTGAAGAAGAAGAGAAAATAAAACAAGAAGAAGAAAGAGAAGAATGGTGTTCTATCGTGTGTAACAATGCAGTGTACGCCCTCGCTGACAGCCCTGTTATTCATATAGATTAATCATCATGTTTTAAGCGAGGCCACAGTGTAATTAGGGGGGATCCTGCTCAAATAAAACCATTGGGCGTGTGCCTGAAAATAGCGGTCATTTGCATGTTTATATGTACAAGGTCGATGGTCCTCTGGGATGGGTGTAATACGTTTTTTCTGGAGCAACAGAAAAAAGTTGACGACAAGCGAAGGCTTGGACTGAGAGGTGTTTATTTATTTGAACTGTGTTTTCTGAAAGTGTTGCGATTAAGCAAATGAGATTTAAAGAATATAAATGGAAATTCTGCAACAACCATATGCCCCTATCTC